>CM072894.1:1077123-1366740 GCA_037013685.1 Acridotheres tristis
GAGGAAATGTACAGTTTGGAGGAGAAGGAATCTTACCTTAGGTAGTGGTTTCTTCTTAGCACAGTTGATTCCCCCAACAAAGACCATGTTGGGCATCACTGGCCTGATGTACTCAAACACAAAGTCAAACCTCAGGATCCAAATTGCAGCAGAGTCCACGAGGTCTGTGAGGGACACATCCCTCTGAAGAACTTCTGAGGAAAGCTTAAGGGCTTCTGCATAGAAACCGTTGCAGTAGTCAAGCTCCAGGAGGGAAATCAGAGCATTTTCCACCCGCTGGAAAAATGTCATCTGGTCCGAGTTGAAGCTGAAGAGTCTGGGGATGTAGGACAGAGGGCTGGGGCTCTGTGGGGCTGAAAAGTGCAGGTTGCAAGGGAATCCCCTCATGAAGAACACAAAGGGAAGGGAGAGATGGTGGGCGAGGATGCTGCCACACATGAAGGCCGGATCCGTAAGGATGGCATCAAAGCGGCTTTGGTTGAGGAACCTCAGGGTCTCCTGGCTGCGGAACAGGTCCTTGCACTGCCCAAAGAAGGTGCTGAAAACGTCCACCGAGGCCTTGTACATGGCCAGGGCATTGAGGGGGAAAGGCTTCTTCGTCAGGTGCATGGAGACGTATTTCTGGAAGACGTTATCCAGCTCTTCCAGTGTCTGCCTCACCGGGTACGTGACCACCTTGTAGGCCTGTGACGTCTTCATCTGCCAGCTCACCTCAGGAACCAGCACCACCACCTCGTGTCCTCTCTGGCTCAGCTTCTCCACCACCTCCTGCATGCTCAGCCAGTGGCTTCCCACCATGGGAACCACCAGGAGCTTCCCTCCGTCAGAGAGGCTGGGCAGGAGGAGGAGGATGGAAATCCAGGCACAGCAAAGCCTCAAAGCCATGCTGCTGTGGTCGGAGTAGGGGCTGTGGAACAGATTTCTCTTGCAGACTGAGCCTGAAGGTGCTTTCGAAGGCAACTGATGGGGGGATATATTGCATTGTGCTATGTGGTAATCCTGTAGTTAATGTTTCACAGCTTTGGATTGTGGGTGGTTTATTTTACCTTTTCCCTCTCCTTGGAAAGCAAGATTTGGTGACCCTTCCACTGCTGAGTCACTGGACTTCCTAATGAAAGTGATGCAAGTAGTACAGTGAAATGTAACTTACAGTAAACATTAATATGAGAAAATAGTGGTTTTACAGTACCTGGGGTTTGGGTTTGGCTTTTTTTTTCAATAGTCAACACCCTGAGAAAAATTCATTTTCCATAATGCAGTCCTGCAGCTTTTTGGAAGATCATCAGCCAGCAGACAGTATTTCCTCATCTCTCCATAAAACTTTAACCTAACCCTTTATCATATCAGGTATAAAACGAACTTGGAAAAGAGCATTTCACCCTTGCACCCCAGATAACAAAGACCAACAATACCTCTCTCACTACAAATCATGAATCATTCATGGTCAATGAGGGCTCTGTTCATGACCAATGTTGGGACAGTTCATGACCTCAACCCTGTGTCCAGATCCTTCCTGGTTATAAATGGCTGAGGGTTTAATGCTGGCTCTCCAAAACTTCCCCAAAAAGTTTATAAATAGATGAATGTTGGAAACAATTTCCTTCTCTAAGGCATGCTAGAGATTTTACATTTAAATCCTTGCTGAAGCCTTTTTCCCAAGCAGTTTCTGCATGTTTCTTCTCAAGCCTGGTGGAACATCTTGGTCTTTGCTGAGATCCTGCCCTCCAAAATGATCAGCAGCTCCATCACCCAGGCTGATCCCATATTGGTATTTTCCACCATGGATTACCTTAATGGGAGTTGTCAAACTGCTCAGAGGAAGGAGATGAACAGAAGATGGGCTGTAACCTCAGACAGGGCTGCCAAATGAACACAGGAAGGTTGGTACACAAAAGCCCAGATGGAAATTTCCAGGAGACAGGCATACCCAGAAAATATTAAAACCTAATTCAATAATGTACAAAAGAAGGGCAGGATGGAACTGAAAAAGGATTTCTTTTGGGGATTAGATATTGACACCTAGACCATAAAGGCAGATAGAAAGAAATCAATCTAGTGCATGACTGTGATAGAAAACAGGTAACATCTTCAGTCCTATAACCTACACTGTGGATGAAAAGAGAGGGGATATATGGAAGTAGGGACAGACAAGACAAGACAAGACAGCTGGGAAAGGAGGATACCAAAATTCTTCAGTTCAACAAAAGAGATTATAATTTGCATAAAAGCTATATGTCACTCAAATTGTCCTAATTAAGACTGATAAGGCTTTCTGTCTGGCAGCAGTTGATACAATCTGAATGCTGGGTATTCGGAAATAACATTTCTGCATCATGCAGGATTTCTATCTTTAAACACCAAGCTGTTGTCTGTCAGGATTTGACGTAAGAATGTGAGTGACATCCCTTGCCCAGGATGGCAGGATGTTGGAACGAGATATCTTTAAGGTCCCTTTCAACCCAAACCATTCTACCATTCTATGACGCATTTATATTTTTGCCTTTTCAATATAGAAAACAAACAAGATTTTCCACCTGAGACAGGTTCCTCTTCTGAACACAGTTAATCCCTCCGATAAAAGCCATGTTTGGCATCACTGGTCTGGGGAACTCAAACACAAAATCGTATCTCATCAGCCAGAAGGATACACGGCTCAGGAGTTCTGTCACTGTTACTTTCTTTCTGAAAAGCTCATATGCAAGTTCTTCAAAGTTACTTTGTCTTGGCTTACAAAGCAGGATGTAACCAAAATAATGTAGTCTATCACCAGCTTTTGAAACCACGTGGGGCAGTGTTATCTTTTCCACAACCTATCCTCCCTCTAGGGAAGATATCTTCTGTTAATGGGCCATTGAGTCCCACTGCATGATTGCTGAAATTACATCATCCCAATGTGAGATGCTCCACCCAGGGAGAGGAGCCAAGGACTTCCTATGTAGATAAAATCTGAGATTTGGAACATCAGAGCAGACTTTTTCCACTAGATTCCTGAGAAATACCAGACTCTTCTACATCATCATTGAACCTTCAGAGGAAAACTGCAGCCTTCTACAAGACCACTGTTTCAGCTACACCAAGTCTGTTTCTCTAGGAAGACTACAGCCACCATTTAATCAGACTGCTCCCAACACCCTGACTGACAGTGTGTTGGGTTGTATTCTGACTCTGTCAGTGTTTTGGTTTTTGAATTACTGTATTTTATTTTATATTTTAATTTTCCTAGTAAATAACTGTTATTCCTATTCCCATATCTTTGCCTAAGAGCCCCTTAATTTCAAAATCATAATAATTTAGAGGGAGGGGATTTACATCTATCATTTCAAGAGAGGCTTCTGCCTTTCTTAGCAGACACCTGTCTTTCAAACCAAGATAAATTTTGGCACCCAATGTGGGGCACAAGGGCATCGACCGAAAAAAGAAATTCTTGAGTAACCTATTTTTTTTGTGCTGGATATAGAAACTCACTAGGTGGCACCATATGGTCTAGTTTACCCTGGTTCAGGGGGCACATATTTCACAGCTATATTTCTCCCATTTTCAGGCCCTTATCTTACATGGGCTTTATAAGTAAAGCTATTGAGGCTGTTACCAGTTTGCTTTATGGGTTAATAAGGTGAGGAATTAATGGATTTATAACTTCCTCTGGATGGCAGGCATACGGATTCAGGGCTATAACACACTAACTATGTTTCTGGAGTTACTTTAATAATGGTACCTACTAGGAGGAAATGACACCAGGGAAAATTTTCTCCCAGTCTTTCACCCAGTTTTTTGGGTCCACCCCACCAGTGTTCGAAGGGTTCAAATCTTCTCTAAATGCTAATGATGTCATACAGTGGCTGGTGTTGCTGATACGGCTGTTAAACCTGTTCTATTTAACATTCAGAGATAAGGGGAGATTGGCTTGGACAACCACCCTGATACCTACCCCAGGAAATAGTGATGCTGCCCCAGAGCCTGACCCTGCCCCACAGGCAGAAATGAACCACCCGGAGTGGGTGGGGGTTCTAGTGAAGGAGATGAGTGAGATGGGCCAGATGTTGAAAGAGTACTTTTACCCAGCTCTTGAGAAACTCTCCCTCTGCCTTAGAGAGGTGCTACAGTGGAACCCACAGATATTGCAACCATTCAGGTTCCAGCTCAACTGCAAGGGCAGTCACAGCCAGCAGCAGTCGTCCCTGTGGAAATGAAGAAGTCTAAGATGAAATCAGAGCACTCAGTTAATAAGGAAAAGAAAGACGGGCCCTCACAACCAGCAGAGAAGCCAGAGGTTGAGATCATCACTGAGTCCCTGTCATATGAAAGTCTCTGTAGTCTATGACGGGGCCATGACAGGGCTTATACAACCTGGCTACTTCAGGTCTGGGACTTTATGGGTACAGGTGTGCAACTGGAAGATACTGAGGCAAGGTATTTGGGACATTTGACCCAGGAGTCAGGTGTGGATCACGTATTCATAAGGGAGTCAGATCTCCTTTCCCTCTGGGAGCAGTCTTTGATGCGTGTAAGAGAGAGGTTTGTCCACAGAGAGAGAATGGAGGACCACCATCATAGAATGCACTGGTAGACCCTTGAGGAAGGGATCCAACAGCTGAGAGAAGTGGCAGTACTGGAAGTGCTCTTTGGGAGGGATGATAATGACCCTGACAAGGTCAGGTGCATAGGGCAGATGTTGTGGAATCTGGCAAACCTAGGGCCATAACAACCAAGAGACAGTGTGTTCTGTTGCTAACAAACTTAGAAATTATGGAAGTATGATCAATGGCCTGATGCAGGCTCATGTCTCTGCTGTGATTAAGGAACTCAAAAAGGAAATGAGAGAGATGAGGGAGGAGGTGAGGACAAACAATTCCCATACGACACCTGTGCAAGTCACAGGCCCCAAAGCCAAAGCCCAACATCCCACAGCTAGGGAGAGGAGATACACCCCAAGAGCTGACCTGTGGTTCTTTTCATGTGACCATGGGGAAGATGTAGGAAAGTGAGATGAGAAATCAACCTCTGTCCTGGCAGCACGAGTGTGTCAACTCAAGGAGAGAAACACTAACTGAGGGAGTTTCACTAAAGTGAAGGTAGCCTCAACCTGCCATGATCAAGCTGCCAGGTATTACAGAAGGGAGGATGATCGGTTGAACCCCCTTAAAAAAACCTCTAGTATGTATGCCCAGGGAAGAAATAATAACCAGGGCTAGAGGGGCCCTACCTATAGCCAGAAAGAAGCATGGGAAAACCAGGTCTTTTGGACGACATGAATCCGATGGCCTGGCACATCAGAGTCACAAAAACATGAAGCGTTGGTTGACACTGGTTCACAGTGTACCCTAATGCCATTGGGACATGTGGGGGCAAAACCTGTTTCCATTGCTGGGGTGACAGGGGGATCACAGGTATTGACTTTGCTGGAGGCTGAGGTGAGCCTGACCGGGAAGGAGTGGGAGAAACACCCAAATGTGACTGGCCCAGAGGCACCATGTATTTTAGGCATAGACTTCCTCAGGAACGACTATTACAAAGACCCAAAGGGACTCAGGTGGGCTTTTGGAATAGCTTCTGTGGCGGCAGAGGGCATTAAGCAGTTGAACACCTTGCCTGGGCTATCAGAAAACCCATCTACAGTAGGACTCCTGAAGGTGGAAGAGCAACAGGTGCCAATTGCTACCTCAACAGTGCACCGCCGGCAGTACCGGACGAATTGAGATGCTGTGATCCCCATCCACAAGATAATCCGTGAGCCGGAGAGCCAAGGGATGGTCAGCAAAACCCACTCACCCTTCAACAGCCCCATCTGGCCTGTGTGTAAATCTGAAGGAGAATGGAGATTGACAGTGGACTATCGTGCATTGAATGAAATGACTCCACCACTGAGTGCTGCTGTGCCCGACATGCTGGAACTCCAGTATGAGCTGGAGTCCAAGGCAGCAAAGTGGTACGCCACTATCAATATCACCAATGCATTTTTCTCCATTCCTCTGGCAGCAGAGTGCAGGCCTCAGTTCACTTTCACATGGAGGGGTGTGCAGTACACCTAAAACTGACTGCCTTAGGGTGGAAACACAGCCCCACCATTTGCCATAGACTAAATCCAGGCTGCACTGGAGAAGGGTGGAGCTCCAGAACATCTGCAGTACATTGATGACATCATGGTGTGGGGGGACACGACAATAGAAGTATTTGAGAAAGGAAAGATCAACCACATTCTGTTGAGAGCCATCAAGAAGAGCAAAGTCAAAGGGCCTGCCCAAGAAATCCAGTTCCTGGGAGTAAAGTGGCAAGACAGATGGCATCTGATTCCCACTGAGGTCATCAATAAGATCACTGCAATGTCTCCACCAACTAGCAAGAAGGAAATACAAGCTTTCCTAGGCGCCACAGGCTTTTAAAGAATGCACATTCCTGAGTACAGCCAGATTGTGAGCCCTCTCTACCTGGTCACCCACAAGAAGAACGATTTCCACTGGGGCCCTGAGCAGCAGCAAGCCTTTGCCCAGATCAAGCAGGAGATCACTCATGCAGTAGCCCTTGTTCCAGTCAGGATGGGACCACAGGCGAAGAATGTGCTCTACTCTGCAACTGGAAACAATGGTTTATCCTGGAGCCTTTGGCAGAAGGTGCCTGGTGAGACTCGAGGCCAACCTCTGGGATTCTGGACTCAAAGAGGATCTGAACTCATCTACACTCCAAAGAGAAGGAGATCTTGGCTGCCTATGAAGGGGTTCAAGCTGCCTCAGAGGTGGTTGGCATGGAAACACAACTCCTCCTGGCACCCTGACTACCAGTACTGGTGTGGATGTTTAAAGGAAAGGTTCCCTCTATCCACTATGCCACCGATGCCACATGGAGAAAGTGGATTGCCCTCATCATGCAATGCGCACATATCGTAAACCCAAATTGCCCTGGGATTTTGGAGATAATTACAAACTAGCCAGAAGGTGAAAACTTTGGTCTCACCAATGAAGAGGAGCAGGAACAAGTAACATGTAGTGAAGCAGCCCCACCGTATAACCAACTACCAGCAGATGAAACACACTACACTCTTTTCACTGATGGTTCCTGCCGCATCGTGGGGATGAACCGGAAGTGGAAAGCAGCCGTATGGAGCCCCACACGACAGGTTGAACAAGCTACTGAAGGAGATGGTGGATCAAGTCAACTTGCTAAACTCAAAGCCGTTCAGCTGGCCCTGAAAGAGAGAAGCTCTACCTTTATACCAATTTGTGGATGGTAGCCAGTGCTCTGTGGGACTGGCTGGAAAGGTGGAAAAAGGTTAACTGGCAACATAGAGGAAAACCAATCTGGGCTGCTGACATTGCCACCTGGGTAGAGAAACTGCCTGTGAAAGTTCATCATGTAAATGCCCATGTCCCCAAGAGTTGGGCTAATGAGGAACACTGAAACAACAAGCAGGTAGATCAGGCTGCAAAGACAGAGGTGTCACAGACAGATTTAGAATGGGAACACAAGGGAGAGCTGTTCCTGGATCGATGGGCCCATGATGCCTCAGGCCACCAGGGTAGAGACGCCACCTATAAGTGGGCACGAGACCGAGGGGTGGATCTAACCATGGACAGTATTTCTCAGGTTATCCATGACTGTGAGATGTGTGCTGCCATCAAGCAGGCCAAGCGGGTGAAGCCTCTCTGGTATGGGGGCGACGGGCCAAATATAAGTATGGGGAGGTCTGGCAGATTGACTACATCACACTGCCTCAAACCCACCAGGGCAAGCCCTATATGCTGACAATGGTGGAAAGCACCACTAGAAACCTCTCCAGTGCCTCACACTACTGCTCAGAATACCAACTTAGGCCTTGAAAAGCAAGTCCTGTGGAGACATGGTACCCCTGAAAGAACTGAGTCAGACAATGAAACCTATTTCAAGAACAGCCTCATAAACACCTGAGCCAAAAAAAAATGCCATTGAATGGATAAATCATATCCCTTACCACGTGCCAGCTACTGGGAAAGTTGAACGGTACAATGGACTACTTCAGAGCAACCGGAAAGCACTTGGCGAAAGAACCTTCAAGAACTGGAAAATGAACTTAGCAAAGGTGACCTGGATGGTGAACACCCGATGGTCCATCAATTGAGCTGGTCCTGGTCAGTTTGAGATCTTGCATACAGTGGATGGAGATAAAGTCCCTGTGATACACATAAAAAGTATTTTAGAAAAGACTGTTTGGATTAGTCCCACCACAGGCAAAGACAAACCCATCCGTGCAATTGTCTTTGCACAAGGACCTGGTTAAACTTTGTGGGTAAAGCAGAAAGATGGAGAAACCCATTGTGTACCACAGGGAAACCTAATCTTAAATGAGAATTGAGTGTAAAGTTCCATTGTAGAGTTTAGAGAAGGCAATGATTTGAGTGTAATGCAGATGGTAATAGAAAAAGGGGTGAATAATGTCTTGGCTTGCAAAGTAGGATGTTACCAAAGCATTTATTCTATCACCATCTGTTGGAACCAGGTGGAGCAGTGATTCTTATCTCTACGGGAGATATCCTCCGCTAATGGGCCACCTGATAAAATTAAGCAGGGCAATGGTCTTTATCTTTTCCACAACCCATCCTTCCTCTAGGGAGATATCTTCTGTTAATGGGCCATTGAGTCCCACTGCATTACTGCTAAAATTACATCATCCCAATGTGAGATGCTCCACCCAGGGAGAGGAGCCAAGGACTTCCTATGTAGATAAAATCTGAGATTTGGAACATCAGAGCAGACTTTTTCCACTAGATTCCTGAGAAATACCAGACCCTTCTACATCATCATTGAACCTTCAGAGGAAAACTGCACCCTTCTATAGGACCACTGCTTCAACTAAAGCACATGTCTATCTCTGGGAAGACAACAGCCACCATTTAATCAGACTGCTACCAACACCTTGACAGTCAGATTGTCGGGGTGTCAAGTTTTAATCTGACAATGTCAGGGTTTCGTTTTTCGTATTACTGTATTTTATTTTATATTTTAATTTTCCTAGAAAAAAACTGTTTTTCTTATTCCAGTATATTTGCTTAAGAGTCTCGTAATTTCAAAATTATAATAATTTGGAGGGAAGGGGTTTATATTTTCCATTTGAAGAGAGTTTCCTTCCTTTCTTAACAGACATCTGTCTTTCAAGCCAAGATAGCTTACAGTAAAAGAGCTCCAGCAGATTGACCAGCATGTTCTTCACCCGTTGGGAAAACATCATGCTGTCTGAATTACCCAAGAAAAACCTGGGCACATAGGAAGGAGGGCTTGGACACTGAGTAGCAGCAGAATCCATTCCACAGGGAAAGCCCCGCAGGAAGTAGACGGAAGGCACAGAAAGATACTCAGCCACCAGGGGCCCACACATCAGGATGGGATCTGTGAAAACCACGTCGAATTTGCTCTCTTTCAAGTACTGCATCAGCTCCTCGTTCTGCAGAAGGCTCTTACAGTTGGTGAAGAAGACTGAGGAGATTTCTATTGTGCTTTGGTACGAGGTAAGAACAACATTCCAAACAGATTGTTCAATAAAATGGGCATTAACAAAGGTCTTGAGCATTTCAACCAAGTATTCGTTGCACGAGAGGTGGCAGACAGCACAGACTGAAATCAGGAGACTGAACAGATTCCCAAATAATTCTCATGAAATGCAGGAAGTCTGGACACAAAGTATTTATTGCAGGTGCTGTGACAAGAGATGACCAAAGGAATTTGGAAGTTGCTGCCTGGTGTGTTTTCTACTCTGGACTCGATTGGATATTTAATGGTAAAACCAGTTGGATGAAAATAGACAATATAAGTTCAATTCCCTTAACTAGAATAGAAAAAACCTCTTGATAGGATGGCCACAGTTTCTTATGGACGCCACAAACTCCCTACATTTTGTACCAGACAATCAGAGGAACAACTGTGGCAAAAGAGGGACAAGTGGAACGGCAAGATAAATTACAGATAAACGGAGAATAGACAAAGTAGCGTGAATTTTTCTATTAGCACAGGATCAGCTGGGGTTTGAGCTAAGCAGAGTAATGATTGTTCAGAAAATTAACAGCCAGGCTCATTTTCCAAAGCAACAGACAAGTTTCTATGTGTTTGTTTTTCACTATGACTAGCAAAAGGCACCTGGACCCGTCTCAGCTCTGAAGGGTGTGGTGCTCATTACCAGCTCCTGTTTCATGTGCAAACAAGGAGCTGAGGAACCGAGGATTCCAAATCTGAGAGAGCCAAATACCGGCTTGGAGGAAAGCCTTCCCCATTGCATACCAAAAGACATCAAGGCTTGGATGACCCAGGACTGCAGGTCTGTTTTCCTCTCAGAAGTGATAAAGCTTGTGTGGGTCATTCCAGGAAGGCTCTTGGAGCTGGCAGGGAGTGATAGAGCAGCTCTGCAGAGTTTGGGCTCCTCACTCTATGACTGCTTCAGCTCCAAAAGGCTCTAGAACTCTCAAACTGTTCAACTGCGAGTGGGACTGGCTGCCATGTGTGGATTTCTGAGTGGCACTAAAGAAAAAGAACAGCAAACAGTTACCTAAGCACCGCCAAAACTACAGCAAAAACACCAAATATTCATTGAGGATGCCTGGAAGTGTTGGTTTCATCCACTGGATTTGCTTCCCTGCTGTGAGGTGAGATTGTTGACCCACTTAGGCTCTGAGTCCTGCAAGCAGGAAAAGGTTGCTCAACTCCAAGAGTGTGGGGGTGATGCCCAGAGAAGCTGTGGATCCCTGGAAGTGTCCCAGGTCAGGCTGGACAGGCCTTGGGGAAACCCATGATAGCAGAAGATGCCCCTGCCCATGGCAGGAAGTGGAATGGGATTGAGCTTTAAAATTCATTCCAACCCAAAGCAGCCTGTGATTTTATGTAATTTGATTTCCTGGTTTCTGGATGGATGATTCTTATGCAATTTAGGACTGAATTCCCAGCTGGATAAGATAAATAGGGACAGCTCAGCACAAGCCTGAGATCCTTCTGCTCAGAGCAGCTCCTCCACAGGACCACCTCAGACACAGCAAAGAGGAGCTCTTATCTGGAATGAGACCACAGTGCTCCATTGCCCTGCCTGTGGAAAACTATGGAAGTGGTGTAACAAAAAGGCCTGTGGATTCCATGTCTGAGAAAGAATCTGCATTTTGAATCTCTTATTCTCTTTCCCTCTCCCAGTAATCCTTTTCCCTTTCTTAACTGTTGAGCAATGGGTTCAATAAGCTTTGAAGAACTGTTAATTCTTCTCACAGGATTATGTTTCTGAGAAGTAATGATCAGCCCAGGGCTTTACCCCTGTGTGTGAACAGGCAGATGTCATTTCTCTCCCATGACTCACTTTACTCTTGTTTACACTCGGCTCCTGGGCACTATTCAAAGTGAAATATGAGAAATTCCTCTACTCTCTGTAGAAAATGTAGCTAGAAAAGACATGAAGAATGGAAAGACACAGAAGATTTTTCCAGGTGTGGAATGTGATTTTCTCCTAACAGAAGTGTGGAGACAGGAGCTGGCAGGGACAAAATGAGGGCAGGATGTCTCTACCCTTGCAGCAAAGTTACAGGCTCTTTACAGCTCTGAGACCTTCAGGATGTAAGAGTAAAGACTTATGTTGTGTAACGAGTAAGCATTTGCCTCTTAAATCTCAAGGGCTCTCTCGTGAGCCCTAACATGATGGATTGCTTTAGATACAATTTTATCCTAATATTCTAGTTAATAGCTTTACTCTTTGCCTTGTTTATCAGGTTTAGAGGGCTCTTGATAAGCCTGTCAAAGAGCATAAAACAAAAGTGAAAGAAGAAAGAAAAAATCCACTCCTTCAGGTCAAAGATACTGTGCAGAGACATTGTGTGACCAAAATTTAGAAGTGCGGGAGCAATTTCCTAGGAAAGGGATTTGTGTCCTGCTTTGTGCCTGGAAAGAAATGTCCACTTTAGAGATTACATGGCGACTCTCAAAATAGATTCACATTTCGAGATTAACAACTGGTAGATCAATTCTGATAAAAGCACATGTCAAAGAGTAGGTCTGAAAATTTATCTGAGTTCTGCATTCAAGTATCATTCACCAAATGCACAATTCTAAGATTATTACTTGCCGTTTCAATGTGACATTTATATTTCACCCTGACAAACAAGAGTAACTTAACACAGACAGCCAGTTTAGAAATGATTTGTTATGAAAATACAATGAAAGTGAAGAAACTGATGCTGATGAGCTTGGAGTAAAAACCAATGATGACTCTTGGGTTTGTGATCAGACAAAAGAAATACGTATAAGATACCACTGAAATGAAATCAAAACTGGACCTTGTTGCACATTCACTGAGGACAGTAATTTCCATCTGGTAGATGAAATCCCGTTTTTGTGTGGTTTGTTACAAAACCCACATTAATTCAAATAAATCTCTCTCAAGGCTATTTGATTTCAGCATGTGGAAAACAACTACCCAAACCTGCTTGAACTAAATCATTACCAAAAAAAAAAAATCGATAGCGATAAACTTCCTGCAATACTGTAATGACTGTTCATGAGGAAATGTACAATTTGGAGGACAAGGAACATTACCTTAGGTAGTGGTTTCTTCTTAGCACAGTTGATTCCCCCAACAAAGACCATGTTGGGCATCACTGGCCTGATGTACTCAAACACAAAGTCAAACCTCAGGATCCAAATTGCAGCAGAGTCCACGAGGTCCGTTGGGGACACATCCCTCTGAAGAACTTCTGAGGAAAGCTTAAGGGCTTCTGCATAGAAACCGTTGCAGTAGCCAAGCTCCAGGAGGGAAATCAGAGCATTTTCCACCCGCTGGAAAAATGTCATCTGGTCCGAGTTGAAGCTGAAGAGTCTGGGGATGTAGGACAGAGGGCTCGGGCTCTGTGGGGCTGAAAAGTGCAGGTTGCAAGGGAATCCCCTCATGAAGAACACAAAGGGAAGGGAGAGATGGTGGGCGAGGATGTTGCCACACATGAAGAATGGATCCGTCAGGATGGCATCAAAGCGGCTTTGGTTGAGGAACCTCAGGGTCTCCTGGCTGCGGAACAGGTCCTTGCACTGCCCAAAGAAGGTGCTGAAAACGTCCACCGAGGCCTTGTACATGGCCAGAGCATTGAGGGGGAAAGGCTTCTCCGACAGGTGAACAGAGACATATTCCTGGAAGGCATTATCCAGCTCTTCCAGTGTCTGCCTCACCGGGTACGTGACCACCTTGTAGGACTGCGACGTCTTCATCTGCCACCTTACCTCAGGAACCAGCACCACCACCTCGTGTCCTCTCTGGCTCAGCTTCTCCACCACCTCCTGCATGCTCAGCCAGTGGCTTCCCACCATGGGAACCACCAGGAGCTTCCCTCCGTTGCAGAGGCTGGGCAGGAGGAGGAGGATGGAAATCCAGGCACAGCAAAGCCTCAAAGCCATGCTACTGTGGTCGAAGTAGGGGCTGTGGAAGATATTTCTCCTGCAGCTTGCAGCCTGAAGGTGCTTTGGAAAGCAACTGATGGGTGGACTTATTGCATTTTTGTACGTGATAATCCTTTAGTTAATGATTCACAGCTTTGGATTGTGGATTGTTTATTTTGCATTTTCTCTCCTTTCTTGGAAAGGCAAGGTTGGACAAGTTTGGTGACCCTTCCACTGCTGAGTCACTGGTGTTCCTCAGTGTTCAATGAGCTCCTCAAGCGACTACTTCGATCCTTCAGGTGTCCTCATCTTTGTTGTGTCCTGTGTTACACCTTGGCCAGGACCCACGGAGGCAACCTTAGTCTGATTAGTTCCCATCCCCACAGTAACAAATGAAAACAGCCTCTCCATCTTGGAGACACGGATCCTCAGGTGATTCCTCCAGGGATGGAGAAAGAGACCCTCAGGACAAGGCTCAGGACTACTCTGAGCTGGCAGGAATCTCCTCAGTGCCAGGAACACCACAAGGAGGTGCTGAGAGAGGCTGGCTTCTCTCTGTATAGCCCAAGATCTCACTTTACAGAGCTGTTTCCCAGCCTGGGAAGTGGCTTTCAGGTAGCTGAAAACTCCTGCCCACCAGATACCAGACCAGCACTAAATGTGTTTTAGCAACCACAGGAGCCTCAGGTTTCAGACCTGAATCGGCAAAGGAGCACGTTCAGTCCAGACGTGATTTCCCCAGCCTCACAGCATTGCCATGGATGCCAAAATTAAAAATAGTGTACCCCAGGATATTCAGAGCCATACAGCCTCCATCCCTCAGGCACACAACTTCTCTCATCTCCCTTCATACCACAGTTCATGCAGCAAAATGAACTGCATATTGTTTTCCTCAGACCAGCCTAATTTCCTTTTCCTGTTTTACCAATGTCTAATTATTTCTACTGGGAAGATGGCAGAGAGCAGATATGTATCAGGATGGCTTTTCAGAAAATAAAGCTTTTGAGCGTCAGTGGAGGGGGGAGAAGCTCTGATGTGAAAAAGACTAAAATCCTGTCTAAACTTTCCACTATAAATCACAAAGAAAAAACATCACAAGTATACATAAAATACAGTTTTATAAAGTACACTTGGAACTGGGCATTGGGAAACTGACCAGTTTAGCAAACAGCATTTTCTCACAAAAAAAGAGGTTAATTTATGTATTCTATGATGGTACCCCAGGTGTTTGCTGAAGTTGGATAAGGAGAGGGCTGGCAGGGAAATGCCCTGCCCCTCCTTCCTGCTGCAGGATGAATTTTGCATCCAAACCTTCAGCGTGAGGAGTGGGTGCAAAGGCAATCCCAGGACAGGTGAAGTTAATCAGTACCTCAGTGTTTGTGAACTTGTCAAAGGCTCCCTCAGTTGGCTGGATTATCCCAGGTTATCCTAGCCAGGAATTCTGGAATGGGCTGAGTTCAAGGCAGGGCAAGATCAAAGTCGCTCCCTGCTCCCAGGAGAGCAAAGGGACAGTGGCAAGGGTGGATTTGGGTAAAAAGTCACCAATTTGGGGGCAGGCTTGTCCAGAGCTGGGGCAGGGGTTAAAAAATCTCCAGAGCTGAGGGAACTGGGAGTGTTTATGGAGACAAGGAGGCTTAGGGAGGCCTTTGCCGCTCTCTACGACTCCCTGACAGGAGGTGGTTTGGGATCAGGCTGTGTTGCTGTATCTCAAGGGAAAGGATGAGAGGAAATGGCCTCAAGTTGTGCCAGGGGAGATTCAGAGTGAGTATCAGAGAAAAAAAAAATTCTCTGGAAGAATGGTTAAGCATTGGAATAATTTTCCCAGGGAGGTGGTGGAGTTGCCGTCTCTGGAAGTTTCCAAGAGGAGTCTGGATGTGGCACTCAGGGACGTGGTTTTGGGGTGATGATGGCAGTGCTGGCGTGAGGCTGGGACTGGGTGATCCTGGAGGTCTTTTTCAAGCTTGATGGTTCTGTCAGGTGCAGGCTGGGCCATTCCAGGCTCAGGAGGGAATTATTAGGGGAGCTACAACACAGCGGCCAAGGCTGGAATACTTCCATGACTGGACATCCCAAAATACCTCTTCTAAATCCATGAATAGAGATCCCCAAGCCCCTCTAATAAATCCATAGCAGGAGATGCCAAAGCCCTCTAAAAAAATCCAGACTTCCCAAAACCCCTCTAATAACTTCATGACCATAAACACCCGAACCCCTCTAACAAATCCATGAAAGGAGGTCCCTAAACACCTCAAATAAATCCACAACAAGAGCTCCAAAAATCCTTCAATAAACACATGGAAGTAGATTCCAAAACCCATCTAATAAAGCCATGGCTAGATATTTCAAACTCGTGTAATAAATCCAGGACACAAAACCACTGTTAGGTAGAAAGAGAGAGCTGGTCTTTGTAGAATCCTAGGATGGTTTGTGCTGGAAGGGACCCTAAAGCTCATCCCATTCCACCCTCTGCCACGGGCAGTGACACCTTCCACTATCCCAGACTGCTGCAAGCCCCATCCAACCAGGCCTTGGACTCTTCCAGGGGTTTGGGCAGCCACAGCTTCTCTGGGAAACCTTTGTTAAGACCTCGCCATCCCCACGGGGAAGACATTCTTCCCTATATCCCATCTAATCGAGACCTCTGGCACCTCAAAGCTATTCCCCTTGTGCCATCACTTCAGACTCTTGTAAATACTCTCTCTCCAAGAGAGAGATAAGATACGTCCATATCAAATACCTCATTTGGATCATGCAGTTGTGTGACTGCCACAACCTCTCCCAACCACCCACTAACCTGAGATAAGGGCTTCTTCTCTCCACAGTGGGTGCCTCCGAGAAAACCATGTTGAGCATGACAGGCATGGGATACTCAAAGACAAAGTCGATTCTCCTCAGCCAGACAGATCCATGACTTAAAAGCTCCGTCATTGTCATTGGTTTCTGGAGGAACTCTGAGGCCAGCTCTTCAAATGGAGAAGAGGCAATATTGCAGATGAAGGACTCAGAAACGGCAATCGGGAAGTTCCTCACCCTCTCAGAGAAAGTCATGTGGTCGTTGTTTTCCGAGAACATGCGTGGGACGTAGGACGGCGGGTCTGGGCCTTGAGCCACGCGAATGTCTAAGGCACACGGGACCATCTGCAGGAAGAAAACACTGGGGATGGAGAAGTGCAGGGCAATGATTTGCCCACAAGGTGACACGGGATCCGTGAGAAGGGCATCAAAGTGACTGTCTCCAATGTACTTCATCAGCTCTTGGTTGTACAGCAAGTACTTGCAGGAAGCATGAAACATAGTCGCGCTCTTCCGATAATCTTCCAAAAGCTTTGAGAATCTTACCAGGAAAGGATCTTGGCTGAAAGCTCTTGCACTAGCGGAGCGTATGTGTTCTTCCATGTCCTCCTTCGTGAACGGCACAGGGTAGGTTTTCAGTTCATAGACATCCGTGGAATCGATGAGGATTTCGTTGTCCGGTGCAACAACCACGATTTCGTGCCCTCTCTTGCTCAGCTCAAGCAGCACTTTTTTCATGCTGAGCCAGTGGCTGCCCTCCATGGGGATCACCAGCAGCTTCCCAGCAGCGGCCGGGCTCAGGAGGCACAGGAACAGGAGAAGCAGTGCCAGCAGCATGGTGTAGGTTGTGCAGAGAGGAACTCTCATACCTTAAAGGCCAGGGCTGCGTTGACAGCTTTTGTAGCCATCCTCTGTCTCTGCCCTTTGGACTCTCCTCCCATTTCAGGTCATCAGACCTTTGTGACAAGGTCATGGACAGCAATAAATGATTAGGAACGATTCAAGGCTGGTGTGGACTCCAAAGGTGGCTTTGTGTGAGTCAAGAAAAGTGTGTCACCTTCACACACGCCACTCTAAGGTTGTTTGCTCAATGCCACCTTCTTCCATCAGGAAGACTCCAGCTTTGTGGCACTTCTTGCCACCAGCCCACCATGCCCAAGGTCTGATGAGAAAATGCAGGTAAAATCCGTGAAGAAAATGCACCCACAGAGGGGATGCTCAGAAACACTGCTGACTCCACATGGGAGGGTTGTGTCTATCAGGAGAGCACTGAAAGAACACTTTTCCATCACAGCCACTGGAGGCTGACAGAGGTGTCACAGACTGAGCTAATTTAGCACTTTTTAAAAGCATTTCCTTCCCTAATGAAACTGCAGAAAATAGTACAGTGAAGATAACTTAGAGGAAAGATTAATATGATAAATCAGTGTTTTTACAGTACCTGGGGTTTGGGTTTTACTATTTCTTTTCAATAGTCAAAGCCAGCTAGGACGCCTGAGAAAAATTACTTTTCCTTAATGAAAACTTGCATTTTTTTTGGAAGATAAGCAGCCAGCAGAAAATGTTTCCTCATCTCTCCATATAACTTTACCCTAAACCTTTATTCACTAGCATCTTTCAACATTCCCCCAGGATTAAAGACAGTGCCAGGAGGAGAAATATCCAGGTACCTCCATAAAAAAGAGACATTTCGTCAGGAGTGAACCAGAGTGTTCTGTTCCGGATGGATCCACACAGTACTTTATAGAATGCTCCATGCAGAGTAAGCAGGGAATTTGTTGCCTACAGGAATTAATATTTAACTTCCCAATATGGTTGTGATTTGCCTGTGATTTTGCCTACGATTGTGGAAGGGAAGGGAAGGGAAGGGAAGGGAAGGGAAGGGAAGGGAAGGGAAGGGAAGGGAAGGGAAAGGAAAGGGAAGGGAAGGGAAGGGAAGGGAAGGAAGGGAAGGGAAGGGAAGGGAAGGGAAGGGAAGGGAAGGGAAGGGAAGGGAAGGGAAGGGAAGGGAAGGGAAGGGAAGCAGTGTCCCGAGGAAAACATTTGTACTTTCAATTTAATGTTTAAGCTCCAAAATCTGTCATCACTAAGACCTGGCAGCACTAAATCTGTGACATCAAGAGCAGAGGTATCATGTTGTACCAATCATCGTGGTTAAAAACATTGACAGAGTAAATATACAGCGAGAGAATAATAAAAATACACCCAGCAGAATGGATGCACCTCCGTTCCTGAGGACAAGAGGCTGATGTTGAATTCTCACCCCCAGGAAGCAGCCAAACCTGCACCTCTTACAAAGATGTCACAGCCATCATGATGTACAATGCAATCCCAAATCTGAGGAGAACAATCCCAATTGGCTTTTTACCTCCTGGCATTGCACCAGAAAAGGGAACTAACGGATGGGTTCAGAGACAACAAAGGGAGACAAGGCCAGCACTGGGACACAAAGAAGGAGTTTTGGGCTTTGGTTGCTGTCTAGAAAATCTCTTTCACACATTGTGAGCAAGACAAAACCTATTAGAAGGTGTGACACTTTCCACTAATCCCACTGCAGGAATGTTTTGTCTTTGTGCAAGGAAAAGCAATGTCACAGCAAAACCTTCTGGATAGTGCTAAGGAAGAAGTCCTTGTGATGAAAAACTATCATCAGCACAAAGTTTTTCTGTTCTGGTCATAAATTGTGATGGAACTCCCAGCATCCTCTGTCGGGAGAAACAAATCCTTACAGCCTGAGGCAAAGGCTTTTGTCTCATGCCACCCAAAGGGTGTTGAGACTGCCCTGAGTAGCTCCACTCTGTTACACTGGACATGGAGGAACCACCCTTAGACATGGAAAAGCATTTCTGGAGAGGACCAATGCAGGAGAGGTGGCAGACAGCACAGACTGAAATCAGGAGACTGAACAGATTTCGAAATAATTCTCATGAAATGCAGGAAGTCTGGACACAAAGTATTTATTGCAAGTGCTGTGACAAGAGCTGACCAAATGAGCTTGGAAGTTGCTGCCTGGTGTGTTTTCTACTCTGGACTCGATTGGATTTTTAATGGCAAAACCAGTTTGGCTGAAAACTGCCAATACAAGTTCATTTTTCTTGACTAGAACGGAAAAAGTGTCTTGATAGGATGGCCACATTTTCTTATGGACTCCACAGACTCCCTACTTTTTGTACCAGACCATCAGAGCGGTAACTGTGGCAAAAGTGGAGCAACAACATGAAGGGCAAGAGAAATTACAGATAAAGGGAGAACAGACAGAGAACGGAAGATGTTCTTACATCATACACAGGATCATTTGAGCTCAAATCTAAGCTGGGTAGTCCAAGTGAAATAGGAGAAATTCCACTGCTCTCTGTACAAAAGGTAGCTAGAAAAGTCATGACGAACGGAAAGACACAGAAGATTTTTCCAGGTGTGGAATGTGATTTTCTCCTAACAGGAGTGTGGAGACAGGAGCTGTCAGGGATGAGGGCAGGATGTCTCTACCCTTGTAGCCAAGTTACAAACTCTTTACAGCTCTGAGACCTTCAGGATACAAAAGTAAAGACTTATGTTGTATAACCAGCAAGAATTAGCCTCTTCAATCTCAAACTAGCACAAATCTTGTGAGCCCTAACATGAAAGAATGCCTTAGATCTATTTTTATCCTAATATTCTAGTTAATAGCTTTATTTTTTGCCTTGTTTATCAGGTTTAGAAGGCTCTTCATAATAAGCCTGTCATAGAATATAAAAGAAATTTAAAAGAAGAAAGAAAAAAACCACCACTTCAGCTCAAAGATATTTTGTGACCACAATTCAGAACTGTGGGAGCAATTTCCTAGAAAAAGGATTTGTGTCCTGCTTTGTGCCTGGAAAGAAATGTCCAGTGCTGCCATTTTAGAGATTACATGATGACCATGTAAATAGATTCACATTTCGAGATTACCTATAACAACCCTGCAGATTTCTGGTAAAAGCAGATGGCAAGGAGTAGTTCTGAAAACTTATCTGAGTTCTGCATTCAAGTATCTTTCACCAAAAGCAAATTGTAACATTATTTCTTGCCATTTCAACGTGACATTTATATTTCACCCCCACAAACAGGAGTAACTTAACACAGACAGCCAGTTTGGAAGTACTCTGTCATCAAAATACAAGTAAAGTGAAGAAACTGATGCTGATGATCCTGGAGTTAAAAACAAAAGATGAGCCTTGGGTTTGTGATCAGACAAAAGAAATACATGTCAGACGCCATTAAAATGAAATCAAAAATGGACCTGGTTGGTGGATAACACATAGTCAGCAAGGACAGTACTTTCCATCTGGTAGATGAAATTCCTTTTTTGTTTGGTTTGTTACAAAACCCTCATTACTTCAAAGAAGTCTCTCTCAAGGTTATTTGATTTCAGCATGTGGAAAACAACTACCCAAACCTGGTCAAATTAAATTATTACACACACACACACACAAAAAAAAACCCAATACTGATAAACCTCCTGCAACAATGTAATCACTTTTCATTGGCAAAAGTGCAACAGCAGAATTTGAAGGAGAAGGAATCTTACCTTAGGTAGTGGTTTCTTCTTAGCACAGTTGATCCCCCCAACAAAGACCATGTTGGGCATCACTGGCCTGACATACTCAAACACAAAGTCAAACCTCAGGATCCAAATTGCAGCAGAGTCCACGAGGTCTGTGAGGGACACATCCCTCTGAAGAACTTCTGAGGAAAGCTTAAGGGCTTCTGCATAGTAACCGTTGCAGTAGTCAAGCTCCAGGAGGGAAATCAGAGCATTTTCCACCCGCTGGAAAAATGTCATCTGGTCCGAGTTGAAGCTGAAGAGTCTGGGGATGTAGGACAGAGGGCTGGGGCTCTGTGGGGCTGAAAAGTGCAGGTTGCAAGGGAATCCCCTCATGAAGAACACAAAGGGAAGGGAGAGATGGTGGGCGAGGATGGTGCCACACATGAAGATTGGATCCGTCAGGATGGCATCAAAGCGGCTTTGGTTGAGGAACCTCAGGGTCTCCTGGCTGTGGAACAGGTCCATACACTGCCCAAAGAAGATGTTGAAAGCATGCACCGAGGCCTTGTACAGCGCCAGGGCATTGAGGGGGAAAGGCTTCTCCGTCAGATGCATGGCCATGCATTCCTGGAAGGCATTATCCAGCTCTTCCAGGGTCTGCCTCACCGGGTACGTGACCACCTTGTAGGCCTGTGACGTCTTCATCTGCCAGCTCACCTCAGGAACCAGCACCACCACCTCGTGTCCTCTCTGGCTCAGCTTCTCCACCACCTCCTTCATACTCAGCCAGTGGCTTCCCACCATGGGAACCACCAGGAGCTTCCCTCCGTTGCAGAGGCTGGGCAGGAGGAGGAGGATGGAAATCCAGGCACAGCAAAGCCTCAAAGCCATGCTGCTGTGGTCGGAGTAGGGGCTGTGGAAGAGATTTCTCCTGCAGCTTGTAGCCTGAAGGTGCTTTGGAAAGCAACTGATGGGGGGATATATTGCATTGTGCTATGTGGTAATCCTGTAGTTAATAATTCACAGCTTTGTATTATGGGTGGTTTATTTTACCTTTTCCCTCCTTTATTCAGAAGACAAATTTGGTGACCCTTCCACTGCTGAGTCACTGGACTTGCTAATGAAAGTGATGCAAGTAGTACATTGAAACACAACTTACAGTAAAGATTAATATGAGAAATCAGTTTTATTGCAATACTTGGGGCTTGAGTTTTCCTTTTATTTTTCAATGGTGAAAAACCAGCTGGTGCCCCTAAGAAAAATTAATTTTTCATAATGCAAATTTGCAGTTTTTTGGCAAATAAACAGCCAGAAGAAAATGTCTTCTCATTTCTCCATATAACTTCAACCAAAACCCTTATCATATCAGGTATAAAATGTAGTTGGAAAAGAGCATTTCACCCTTGTACTCCAGATAACAAAATCCAACAACACCTCTCTCACTACAAATCAAGAATCATTTATGGCCAATGAGGGCTCTGTTCATGACCAATGTTGGGACAGTTCATGACCTCAACCCTGTGTCCAGATCCTTCCTGGTTATAAGTGCCTGAGGGTTTAATGCTGCTGATAACCTCTCTAAGAAATCTATAAGTAGGTGAATATGGGAAACATTTTCCTTCTCCAAGGCATGCTAGAGGTTTTAGATTGAAATCCTTGCCGGAGATTTTTTTTTCCCATGCAGTTTCTGCATGGTTCTTCCCAAGCCTGGTGGGAAATCTTGGACTTTCTGAGAACCTGCCCTCCAAAAGGATCAGCAACTCCATCACCCATGCTGATCCCATATTGGTAGTATCCAACATAGATTAGCTTAATGGGAGTTGTCAAACTGCTCAGAGGAAGATGAACAGAAGACGGGCTGTAACCTCAGATGAGGCTGCCAAATGAACACGGGTAGGTTGGTACACAAAAGCCCAGATGGAAATTTCCAGGAGACAGCCATACTCAGAAAATATTAAAACCTAATTCAGTACTGTAGTGTTGCAGCCCGTGTTTACTTAATTCCGTTCACTGTTGTTATAATGTTATAATGTTTTAATGTTATCCCTGTGTTTTCCCCTAGGTGGTTTGTCCCTAAGTTGTAAACCCCCGAAATTACCCTTTATGGCATTCCCCGCCCCTTGTTCCAGTTTCTTCTCTGTCAGTCTCAACCTGGGGCAAACCCTAGTTGCTCCGCCCCCTTGGAAATCCCCGCATACTCCATACCCCATTGGCCCATGTGACCCTTTCTCCTCCTTCTGCTTCCCTCATTGGTTTCAACACTGGAAGATCGTGCCCTCTACTCCTCCCGAGTACTCCTTATTGGTTGTTTTTTTGAACCCACCTCCCATTATGCCTCTGTATTTCATCACAGGAACAGCAGTGCTCGGGGCTCTTTGTGTCTGAAACATTCAACCCTAATAAACCCTGAAGGAACACCAGTATGCAAGAGCCTCCCTCTCCTCCTATGCCTGACCCCAGACGTTGGTTACACTGCTGAGCGAGCGGCCAGGACATTCTGCCCACAGCAAAGCTACGCTGAGGCAGTTCCTCACTACTAGCGAGGTGCTGGTGTGACCTCACTGAGCTACCTCAGGGTCCAGTGGCATGTCAATGTATGAAAGAAGGGGAGGATGGAACTGAAAAAAGATTCCTTTTGGGGATTAGATATTGACATCTTGACCATAAAGGCAGATAGAAAGAAATCAATCTAGTGCATGGCTGTGATAGAAAACAGGTAACATCTTCAGTCCTATAACCTTCACTGTGGATGAAAGGAGAGGGGATATATGGAAGTAGGGACAGACAGTCCATGAGACAGCTGGGAAAGGAGGATACCAAAATTCTTCAGTTCAACAAAAGAGATTATCATTTGCATAAAATCTACATGTCACTCAAATTGTCCTAATTAAGACTGATAAGGCTTTCTGTCTGGCAGCAGTTGATACAATCTGAATGCTGGGTATTCGGAAATAACATTTCTGCATCACGCAGGATTTCTATCTTTAAACACCAAGCTGTTGTCTGTCAGGATTTGACGTAAGAATGTGAGTGACATCCCTTGCCCAGGACGGCAGGATGTTGGAACGAGATATCTTTAAGGTCCCTTTCAACCCAAACCATTCTACCATTCTATGACACATTTATATTTTTGCCTTTTCAATATAGAAAACAAACAAGATTTTCTACCTGAGACAGGTTCCTCTTCTGAACACAGTTAATCCCTCCGATAAAAGCCATGTTTGGCATCACTGGTCTGGGGAACTCAAACACAAAATCGTATCTCATCAGCCAGAAGGATCCACGGCTCAGGAGTTCTGTCACTGTCACTTTCTTTCTGAAAAGCTCATATGCAAGTTCTTCAAAGTTATCATATATAGGCTTACAGTAAAAGAGCTCCAGCAGATTGACCAGCACGTTCTTCACCCGTTGGGAAAACATCATGCTGTCTGAATTATCCAAGAAAAGCCTGGGCACATAGGAAGGAGGGCTTGGACACTGAGTAGCAGCAGAATCCATTCCACAGGGAAAGCCCCGCAGGAAGTAGACAGAAGGCACAGAAAGATACTCAGCCACCAGGGGCCCACACATCAGGATGGGATCTGTGAAAACCACGTCGAATTTGCTCTCTTTCAAGTACTGCATCAGCTCCTCGTTCTGCAGAAGGCTCTTACAGTTGGTGAAGAAGACTGAGGAGATTTCTATTGTGCTTTGGTACGAGGTAAGAACAACATTCCAAACAGATTGTTCAATAAAATGGGCATTAACAAAGGTCTTGAGCATTTCACCCAAGTATTCGTCGTTGTAAGGTATTGGATACACTTTCACTGTGTAATTCTGAGGCCCCTTTGACTTCATATACAGACTGGTTGCAGGTACAACCACAACAACTTCGTGTCCCTTCTGCTGCAGTTTCTCCACCACTGGGCGCATGCTGAGCCAGTGACTTCCATCCTGAGGTACCACCAGGATCTTTCCACCTTCAGCCAGGATTAAAGACAGCGTCAGGAGGAGAAATATCCAGGTACCTCCATAAAAAAGAGCCATTTTGGCAGGAATGAAGCAGTGGATTCTGCTCCAGAGGGATCCACACAGTCCTTTATAGAATGCTCCATGCAGAGTAAGCAGGGAATTTATTGCCTACAGGAATTAATATTTAACTTCCCAATATGGTTGTGATTTGCCCGTGATTTTGCCTATGTTTGTGGAAGGGAAGGAAATCCATGTCCTGAGGAAAGCATTTGTACTTTGTGTTAATGTTTAAACTTCAAAGTCTGTCAGCACTAAGACCTATCAGCTCTAAATCTATGACACCAAGAGCACGGGTGTCATGTTGTACAAATCATCGTTGTTAAAACCACTGACCTGTTAAATACACAGCGAGAAAATAATAAAAATACACCCAGCAGAACGGATGCAACTCCATTCCTGAGGTCATGAGCCTGATCTTGAATTCCCACACCCTGGAAGCAGCCAAACCTGCACCTCTTACAAAGATGTCACAGCCATCATGATGTACAATGCAATCCCAAATCTGAGGAGAACAATCCCGATTGGCTTTTTACCTCCTGGCATTGCACCAAAACAGTGAACTAATGGATGAGTTCAGAGATAACAAAGGGAGACAAGGCCAGCACTGGGACACAAAGAAGGAGTTTTGGGCTTTGGTTGCTGTCTAGAAAATCTCTTTCACACATTGTGAGCAAGACAAAACCTATTAGAAGGTGTGACACTTTCCACTAATCCCACTGCAGGAATGTTTTGTCTTTGTGCAAGGAAAAGCAATGTCACAGCAAAACCTTCTGGATGGTGATGAGAAAGAAGTCCTTGTGATGAAAAACTATCATCAGCACAAAGTTTTTCTGTTCTGGTCATAAATTGTGATGGAACTCCCAGCATCCTCTGTCGGGAGAAACAAATCCTTACAGCCTGAGGCAAAGGCTTTTGTCTCATGCCACCCAAAGGGTGTTGAGACTGCCCTGAGTAGCTCCACTCTGTCACACTGGACATGGAGGAACCACCCTTAGACATGGAAAAGCATTTCTGGAGAGGACCAATGCAGGAGAGGTGGCAGACAGCACAGACTGAAATCAGGAGACTGAACAGATTTCGAAATAATTCTCATGAAATGCAGGAAGTCTGGACACAAAGTATTTATTGCAAGTGCTGTGACAAGAGCTGACCAAATGAGCTTGGAAGTTGCTGCCTGGTGTGTTTTCTACTCTGGACTCGATTGGATTTTTAATAGCAAAACCAGTTTGGATGAAAATTGGCAATACAATTTCTATTCCCTTGACTACAATATAAAAAGTCTCTTGATAGGATGGCCACCCTTTCTAATGTACTCCACAGACTCCCTAGATTTTGTACCAAACCATCAGAGCAGTAACTGTGGCAAAAGTGGAGCAACAACATGAAAGGCCAGGGAAATTAGAGATAAAGGAGAACAGACAAAAAAAAAGGTGATGTTCTTAGATCAGCACAGGACCTGCTCAGGACTGATCTAAGCTGGGTAATGATTGTTCAGAAAATTATCAGCCAGGCTCATTTTCCAAAGCAACAGACAAGTTTCTATGTTTTTGCTTCTTACAATGAGTAGCAAAGGGCACCTGGACCCGTCTCAGCTCTGAAGGGTGTGGTGCTCATTACCAGCTCCTGTTTCATGTGCAAACAAGGAGCTGAGGAACCGAGGATTCCAAATCTGAGAGAGCCAAATACCGGCTTGGAGGAAAGCCTTCCCCATTGCATACCAAAAGACATCAAGGCTTGGATGACCCAGGACTGCAGGTCTGTTTTCCTCTCAGAAGTGATAAAGCTTGTGTGGGTCATTCCAGGAAGGCTCTTGGAGCTGGCAGGGAGTGATAGAGCAGCTCTGCAGAGTTTGGGCTCCTCACTCTATGACTGCTTCAGCTCCAAAAGGCTCTAGAACTCTCAAACTGTTCAACTGTGAGTAGGACTGGCTGCCATGTGTGGATTTCTGAGTGGCACTAAGGAAAAAGAACAGCAAACAGTTACCTAAGCACCGCCAAAACTACAGCTAAAGCACCCAATATTCATTGAGGATGCCTGGAAGTGTTGGTTTCATCCACTGGATTTGCTTCCCTGCTGTGAGGTGAGATTGTTGACCCACTTAGGCTCTGAGTCCTGCAAGCAGGAAAAGGTTGCTCAACTCCAAGAGTGTGGGGGTGATGCCCAGAGAAGCTGTGGATCCCTGGAAGTGTCCCAGGTCAGGCTGGACAGGCCTTGGGGAAACCCGTGATAGCAGAAGATGTCTCTGCCCATGGCAGGAAGTGGAATAGGTTTGAGCTTTAAAATTCATTCCAACCCAAACCAGCCTGTGATTCTATGTAATTTGATTTCCTGGTTTCTGGATGATGGATCAGGCTTATCCATGGAGGAATTCTTGTGTAATAAAAGCCAGACCCTTTTTTTGGTGCTAAGCAGCATCTGGGAAATGCAGGTTGATGGCTGCTGACAGTAACCTGCCTGATTCCCTCTCAGATTTTTTCACCTGAGTGTGGAGATATACTGTCGTTCAAAGGAAGAAAAAATCTATAAAAGCGATGATATGAGTTGGAAAGGAATATAAATTTTTTAAGAGCACAAAGCAAATCACAGAACACAGATCATTTCCAGGGCAGCCATTTTCTAGGCCATGAATAGAAACCCGGTGAAAATGAGAGGGTTTTAAAGCAGGACCTGTGCTCTTCAACCCTGTGCTGCTGAGAGAAAGGTGTTTATTCAGTTACACTTCTTCTTTCCTTGAGTAGCTACCTACTTTTAACTGGGGTAAATTTGATGTTTTCAGTTAAACATCAAATTGTTGTTTAAATAAGTACTGGGAAGTTTACATAACATAAAACAGGGAGAACTTTTAAATGTGGCTGTAGCTTAAACTTCTGAACTTTGCTTTAATCAAATCATAGTCACTTTGCTTTTTCTGAGCTGGCCAAAAAAGCAACTTTGCATTAAATTTGGTTAAAATAAGATTGTCACCAGAGTGTCTCAGTGCTCACAGTTTGAGCTTATTTGCAATATCACCATGTGAGCCTTCAGGTACTTGTAGAGTCAAGATACAGGCTCTGATTCCTGCAAGCCTTGTGTCACACTTCCAGACACTTGGGGAGCTGGAAACCTGGGATTTCTCTGCCTGTTAAGGAAGGTGTAATTGCTGCTGAGACAAATCCCCATGCAAAGTGCAGGACAAGATTAACTAAGCATGAGGCACCTTAGTCAAGGTGTAAAAGCAGTTTGTGTTACCCCAGGCCCAGCCCTGTGGTCTCATGTTCTCCCACAACCTCTTTGATGATCCTTATGCAATTTAGGACTGAATTCCCAGCTGGATAAGATAAGTAGGGCCGGCTCAGCACAAGCCTGAGATCCTTCTGCTCAGAGCATCTCCTCCACAGGACCACCTCAGACACAGCAAAGAGGAGCTCTTATCTGGAATGAGACCACAGTGCTCCATTGCCCTGCCTGTGGAAAACTATGGAAGTGGTGTAACAAAAAGGCCTGTGGATTCCATGTCTGAGAAAGAATCTGCATTTTGAATCTCTTATTCTCTTTCCCTCTCCCAGTAATCCTTTTCCTTTTCTTAACTGTTGAGCAATGGGTTCAATAAGCTTTGGAGAACTGTTTATTCTTCTCACAGGATTATGTTTCTGAGAAGCAATGATCAGCCCAGGGCTTTACCCCTGTGTGTGAACAGGCAGATGTCATTTCTCCCCCATGACTCACTTTACTCTTGTTTACACTCGCCTCCTGGGCACTATTCAAAGTGAAACATGAGAAATTCCTTTGCTGCCTGTACAAAATGTAGCTAGAAAAGAAACTGAAGAAAGGAGAAATTCAGAAGATATTTCCAGGTGTGGAATGAGATTTCCACCTAACAGGAGTGTGAAGACAGGAGCTGGCAGGGACAAAATGAGGGCAGGATGTCTCTACCCTTGCAGCAAAGCTACAGGTTCTTTACAGCTCTGAGACCTTTATTATATAAAAGTAAAGACTCCTGTCGTGTAATCAGAAAGAATTTGCCTCTTAAATGTCAAACTAGCACCACTTTAATGAGCCTTAACATGATAGAATGATTTAGATATACTTTTATACCAATATTCTAGTTAGTAGCATTTTTCTTTGCCTTGTTTATCACGTTTAGAGTGCTCTTGGTAAGCCTGTGAAAGAAACATAAAAGAAATCTGAAAGAAGAAAGAAAAATCCTACCACTTCAGCTCAAAGATATTGTGCATAGGTACCGTGTGACCACAATTCAGAAGTGTGGGAGCAATTTCCTAGGAAAGGGAATTCTGTCCTGCTTTGTGCCTGGAAAGAAATGTCCAGTGCTACCATTTCAGAGATTACATGGTCACCACGAAAATAGATTCACATTTCTAGATCAGCTTAAACAAACCTGCAGAGCACATCTGATAAAAGGAGATGTCAAGGAGTAGGTCTGAAAACTTATCTGAGTTCTGCATTCAAGTGTCTTTCACCAAACCCATTATTGTAAGATTATTTCGTGCTGTTTCATCATGACATTTATATTTCACCCCCACAAACAGGAGTAACTTAACACATACAGCCCGTTTAGAAATAATTTGTTATACAAATACAAGTAAAGTGAAGAAACTGATGCTGATGAGCCTGGAGTTGAAAATATAAGATGATTCTTGGGTTTGTGATCAGACAATAGAAATATATGTTAGATGCCGTTAATATGAAATCAAAACTGGACCTGGTTAGTGCTTAATGTGCATTCACTGAGGACACTAATTTACACCTGGTAGATGAAATCACATTTTTGTTTGGCTTGTTACAAAACCCTCATTACTTCAAAGAAGTCTCTCTCAAGGTTATTTGATTTCAGCATGTGGAAAACAACTACCCAAACCTGCTTGAATTAAATCATTACCAAAAATTAAAAAAAAAAAAAAAAATCAATAGCGATAAACCTCCTGCAACAATGTACTGACTTTTCTTTGGCAAATGTACAATTTGGAGGAGAAGGAATCTTACCTTAGGCAGTGGATTCCCCTTAGCACAGTTGATCCCCCCAACAAAGACCATGTTGGGCATCACTGGCCTGACATACTCAAACACAAAGTCAAACCTCAGGATCCAAATTGCAGCAGAGTCCACGAGGTCTGTGAGGGACACATCCCTCTGAAGAACTTCTGAGGAAAGCTTAAGGGCTTCTGCATAGTAACCGTTGCAGTAGTCAAGCTCCAGGAGGGAAATCAGAGCATTTTCCACCCGCTGGAAAAATGTCATCTGGTCCGAGTTGAAGCTGAAGAGTCTGGGGATGTAGGACAGAGGGCTGGGGCTCTGTGGGGCTGAAAAGTGCAGGTTGCAAGGGAATCCCCTCATGAAGAACACAAAGGGAAGGGAGAGATAGTGGGCAAGGACGGTGCCACACATGAAGAGTGGATCCGTCAGGATGGCATCAAAGCGGCTTTGGTTGAGGAACCTCAGGGTCTCCTGGCTGCGGAACAGGTCCTTGCACTGCCCAAAGAAAGCACTGAAAACTTTCTCAGAGGACTTGTAGTGTGCCAGGGCATTGAGGGGGAAAGGCTTCTCCGTCAGGTGCACAACAACATATTCCCGGAAAGTATTATCCAGCTCTTCCAGGGTCTGCCTCACCGGGTATGTGACCACCTTGTAATCCTGCGTTGTCTCAATATTCCAGGTCACCTCAGGAACCAGCACCACCACCTCGTGTCCTCTCTGGCTCAGCTTCTCCACCACCTCCTTCATACTCAGCCAGTGGCTTCCCACCATGGGCACCACCAGGAGCTTCCCTCCATCTGAGAAGCTGGGCAGGAGGAGGAGGATGGAAATCCAGGCACAGCAAAGCCTCAAAGCCATGCTGCTGTGGTCGGAGTAGGGGCTGTGGAAGAGATTTCTCCTGCAGCTTGTAGCCTGAAGGTGCTTTGGAAAGCAACTGATGGGTGGATTTATTGCATTGTGCTAAGTGGTAATGTTGTAGTTAATGATTCACAGATTTGGATTGTGAATGCTTTATTTTACCTTTTCCCTCCTTTATTCAAAAGCCAAATTTGGTGACCCTTCCACTGCTGAGTCACTGGACTTCCTAATGAAAGTGATGCAAGTAGTACAGTGAAAAGTAACTTAGAGTAAAGATTAATATGAGAAATCAGTGTTTTTACAGTACCTGGGGTTTGGGTTTTACTTTTTTTTTCAGTAGTCAAAACCAGATGATATCCCTTAGAAGAATTAATTTTCCTTAACACAAACTTGCCTTTTGTTGGAACATAAGCAGCCAGCAGAAAGAGTTTCCTCATCTCTCCATTTAACTTTAACCTAACCCTTTATCATATCAGGTATAAAATGAAGTTGAAAAGAGCCTTTCACCCTTGTACCTCAGATAAGAAAGACCAACAACACCTCTCTCGCTACAAATCATGAATCATTCACAGCCAGTGAGGGCTCCCTTCATGAGCAATGTTGGGACAGTTAATGATCTCAACCCTATGTCCCGATCCTTCTTAGTTATAAAAGGCTGAGGATTTAACGCTGGTGATAACCTCTGAACGAAATGTATAAGTAGGTGAATATGGAAAACAATTTCTTTCTTTGGGGCATTCTGGAGCTTTTAGATTTAAATGCTTGCTGGAACTTTTTTCCCGAGTAGTTTCTGCACCGTTTTTCCCAGGCCTGGTGGGAAATACTGGGATTTGCTGAGAACCAGAGAGGCCAGGGCTGCCTTGCTGGCCTTTGTAGCCATCCTTTGCCTCTGCCCTTTGGACTCTCCTCCCATTTCAGGTCCTTTGCAACAAGGTCACTGACTGCAATAAACAATTAGGAACGATTCAGGACCAGTGTGGACTCCAAAGGTGGCTTTGTGTGAGTCAAGAAAAGTGTGTCACCTTCACACACGCCACTCTAAGGTTGTTTGCTCAATGCCACCTTCTTCCATCAGGAAGACCCCAGCTTTGTGGCACTTCTTGCCACCAGCCCTAAGATCTGATGAGAAAATGCAGGGAAAATCCGTGAAGAAAATGCACCCACAGAGGGGAGGCTCAGAAACACTGCTGACTCCATATGGGAGGGTTGTGCCTATCAAGAGAGCACTGAAAGGACACTTTTCCATCATGGCCACTGGAGGCTGACAAAGGCGGCACAGACTGATGTAATTTAGCACTTTTTAAAAGCATTTCCTTCCCTAATGAAACTGAAGCAAGTAGTACAGAGAAACATAACTTACAGCGAAGATTAATGTGAGAAATGTCTTTTTTAACAGTATCTGAGGTTTGGGTTTTGCTGGTTTTTTTTCAAAAATCAAAACCCTGAGAAAAATTAATTTTCTTATTTCCTGTCATTTAACATGACTTTTATATTTCACCCCCACAAACAGGAGTAACTTAACACATATAGCCTGTTTAGAAATAATTTGTTATACAAATACAAGAAAAGTGAAGAAACTGATGCTGATGAGCCTCTATTAAAAAACAAAAGATGACTCCTGGGCTGATCACATCAACAAAATATATGTTAGATGCCATTAAAATGAAATCAAAACTGGACTTGTTTGGTGGTTAACACACATTCACTGAGGACACTAATTTCCACCGGGTAGATGAAATTCCTTTTTCGTGTGGTTACAAAACTCTCATTACCTCAAAGAAGTCTCTCTCAAGGTTATTTGATTTCAGCATGTGGAAAACAACTACCCAAACCTGCTTGAATTAAATCATTACACACAAAAAAATAACCAAACATCAATAGCGATAAACCTCCTGCAAATACGTAATGACATTTCATTGGCAAATATACAATTTGGAGGAGAAGGAATCTTACCTTAGGCAGTGGTTTTCCCTTAGCACAGTTGATCCCCCCAACAAAGACCATGTTGGGCATCACTGGCCTGACATACTCAAACACAAAGTCAAACCTCAGGATCCAAATTGCAGCAGAGTCCACGAGGTCTGTGAGGGACACATCCCTCTGAAGAACTTCTGAGGAAAGCTTAAGGGCTTCTCCATGGAGACCGTTGCAGTAGTCAAGCTCCAGGAGGGAAATCAGAGCATTTTCCACCCGCTGGAAAAATGTCATCTGGTCTGAGTTGAAGCTGAAGAGTCTGGGGATGTAGGACAGAGGGCTGGGGCTCTGTGGGGCTGAAAAGTGCAGGTTGCAAGGGAATCCCCTCATGAAGAACACAAAGGGAAGGGAGAGATAGTGGGCAAGGATGCTGCCACACATGAAGAATGGATCCGTCAGGATGGCATCAAAGCGGCTTTGGTTGAGGAACCTCAGGGTCTCCTGGCTGCGGAACAGGTCCTTGCACTGCCCAAAGAAGATGTTGAAAAAATCCACTGAGCCCTTGTACACCTCTAGGGCATTGAGGGGGAAAGGCTTCTCTGTCAGGTGCACAGCGACGAATTCCTGGAAGGCATTATCCAGCTCTTCCAGTGTCTGCCTCACCGGGTACGTGACCACCTTGTAGGCCTGTGACATCTCCATCTGCCACCTTACCTCAGGAACCAGCACCACCACCTCGTGTCCTCTCTGGCTCAGCTTCTCCACCACCTCCTTCATACTCAGCCAGTGGCTTCCCACCATGGGCACCACCAGGAGCTTCCCTCCATCCGAGAGGCCGGGCAGGAGGAGGAGGATGGAAATCCAGGCACAGCAATGCCTCAAAGCCATGCTGCTGTGGTCGGAGTAGGGGCTGTGGAAGAGATTTCTCCTGCAGCTTGTAGCCTGAAGGTGCTTTGGAAAGCAACTGATGGGTGGATTTATTGCATTGTGCTAAGTGGTAATGTTGTAGTTAATGATCCATAGCTTTGGATTGAGGATGGTTTATTTTACCTTTTCCCTCCTTTATTCAGAAGACAAATTTGGTGACCCTTCCACTGCTGAGTCACTGGACTTCCTAATGAAAGTGATGCAAGCAGTACAGTGAAACGTAACTTACAGTAAAGATTAATATGAGAAATCAGTGCTTTTACAGTACCTGGGGTTTGGGTTTTACTTTTTTTTTCAGTAGTCAAAACCCTGAGACAAAGAATTTTCCTTAACGCAAACTTACATTTTGTTGGAACATAAGCAGCCAGCAGCCATCTCTCCGTATAACTTTAACCTAACCCTTTATCATATCAGGTATAAAATGATGTTGCAGAAGTGCATTTCACCCTTGCACCCCAGATAAGAAAGCCCAACAACACCTCTCTCACTACAAATCATGAATTATTCATGGTCAATGAGGGCTCTGTTCATGACCAATGTTGGGACAGTTCATGACCTCAACCCTGTATCCAGATCCTTCTTGGTTATAAATGGCTGAGGGTTTAATGCTGCTGATAACCTCTCTAAGAAGTTTATAAGTAGGTGAATATGGGAAACACTTTCCTTCTCCAAGGCATGCTAGAGATTTTAGATTGAAATCCTTGCCGGAGATTTTTTTTTTTCCCAAGCAGTTTGTGCATGGTTCTTCCCAAGCCTGGTGGGAAATCTTGGACTTTGCTGAGATCCTGCCCTCCAAAAGGATCAGCAACTCCATCACCCATGCTGATCCCATATTGGTAGTATCCAACATAGATTAGCTTAATGGGAGTTGTCAAACTGCTCAGAGGAAGGAGATGAACAGAAGACGGGTTGTAACCTCAGACGGGGCTGCCAAATGAACACGGGAAGGTTGGTACACAAAAGCCCAGATGGAAATTTCCAGGAGACAGGCATACCCAGAAAATATTAAAACCTAATTCAATAATGTACAAAAGAAGGGCAGGATGGAACTGAAAAAAGATTCCTTTTGGGGATTAGATATTGACATCTTGACCATAAAGGCAGATAGAAAGAAATCAATCTAGTGCATGGCTGTGATAGAAAACAGGTAACATCTTCAGTCCTATAACCTTCACTGTGGATGAAAGGAGAGGGGATATATGGAAGTAGGGACAGACAGTCCATGAGACAGCTGGGAAAGGAGGATACCAAAATTCTTCAGTTCAACAAAAGAGATTATCATTTGCATAAAATCTACATGTCACTCAAATTGTCCTAATTAAGACTGATAAGGCTTTCTGTCTGGCAGCAGTTGATACAATCTGAATGCTGGGTATTCGGAAATAACATTTCTGCATCACGCAGGATTTCTATCTTTAAACACCAAGCTGTTGTCTGTCAGGATTTGACGTAAGAATGTGAGTGACATCCCTTGCCCAGGACGGCAGGATGTTGGAACGAGATATCTTTAAGGTCCCTTTCAACCCAAACCATTCTACCATTCTATGACACATTTATATTTTTGCCTTTTCAATATAGAAAACAAACAAGATTTTCTACCTGAGACAGGTTCCTCTTCTGAACACAGTTAATCCCTCCGATAAAAGCCATGTTTGGCATCACTGGTCTGGGGAACTCAAACACAAAATCGTATCTCATCAGCCAGAAGGATCCACGGCTCAGGAGTTCTGTCACTGTCACTTTCTTTCTGAAAAGCTCATATGCAAGTTCTTCAAAGTTATCATATATAGGCTTACAGTAAAAGAGCTCCAGCAGATTGACCAGCACGTTCTTCACCCGTTGGGAAAACATCATGCTGTCTGAATTATCCAAGAAAAGCCTGGGCACATAGGAAGGAGGGCTTGGACACTGAGTAGCAGCAGAATCCATTCCACAGGGAAAGCCCCGCAGGAAGTAGACAGAAGGCACAGAAAGATACTCAGCCACCAGGGGCCCACACATCAGGATGGGATCTGTGAAAACCACGTCGAATTTGCTCTCTTTCAAGTACTGCATCAGCTCCTCGTTCTGCAGAAGGCTCTTACAGTTGGTGAAGAAGACTGAGGAGATTTCTATTGTGCTTTGGTACGAGGTAAGAACAACATTCCAAACAGATTGTTCAATAAAATGGGCATTAACAAAGGTCTTGAGCATTTCACCCAAGTATTCGTCGCTGTAAGGTATTGGATACACTTTCACTGTGTAATTCTGAGGCCCCTTTGACTTCATATACAGACTGGTTGCAGGTACAACCACAACAACTTCGTGTCCCTTCTGCTGCAGTTTCTCCACCACTGGGCGCATGCTGAGCCAGTGACTTCCATCCTGAGGTACCACCAGGATCTTTCCACCTTCAGCCAGGATTAAAGACAGCGTCAGGAGGAGAAATATCCAGGTACCTCCATAAAAAAGAGCCATTTTGGCAGGAATGAAGCAGTGGATTCTGCTCCAGAGGGATCCACACAGTCCTTTATAGAATGCTCCATGCAGAGTAAGCAGGGAATTTATTGCCTACAGGAATTAATATTTAACTTCCCAATATGGTTGTGATTTGCCCGTGATTTTGCCTATGTTTGTGGAAGGGAAGGAAATCCATGTCCTGAGGAAAGCATTTGTACTTTGTGTTAATGTTTAAACTTCAAAGTCTGTCAGCACTAAGACCTATCAGCTCTAAATCTATGACACCAAGAGCACGGGTGTCATGTTGTACAAATCATCGTTGTTAAAACCACTGACCTGTTAAATACACAGCGAGAAAATAATAAAAATACACCCAGCAGAACGGATGCAACACCATTCCTGAGGTCATGAGCCTGATCTTGAATTCCCACACCCTGGAAGCAGCCAAACCTGCACCTCTTACAAAGATGTCACAGCCATCATGATGTACCAGACAATCCCAAATCTGAGGAGAACAATCCCGATTGGCTTTTTTCCTCCTGGCATTGCACCAAAAAAGTGAACTAACGGATGAGTTCAGAGATAACAAAGGGAGACAAGGCCAGCACTGGGACACAAAGAAGGAGTTTTGGGCTCTGCTTGCTGTCTAGAAAATCTCTTTCACACATTGTGAGCAAGACAAAACCTATTAGAAGGTGTGACACTTTCCACTAATCCCACTGCAGGAATGTTTTGTCTTTGTGCAAGGAAAAGCAATGTCACAGCAAAACCTTCTGGATGGTGATGAGAAAGAAGTCCTTGTGATGAAATCTATCATCAGCACAAAGTTTTTCCATTCTGGTCATAAAAGGTGGTTGGACTCCCAGCATCCTCTGTCGGGAGAAACAAATCCTTACAGCCTGAGGCAAAGGGATTTATCTCATGACACCCAAGGTTGTTGGGATTGCCCTGAGTAGCTCCACTCTGTCACACTGGACATGGAGGAACCACCCTTAGACATGGAAAACCAATTTCTGGAGAAGACCAACGCAGGAGAGGTGGGATACGGCACAGACTGAAAGCAGGAGATTGAACAGATTCCCACATAATTCTCATGAAATGCAGGAAATCTGGATGCAAAGAGTTTATTGCAAGTGCTGTGACAAGAGCTGACCAAATGAGCTTGGAAGTTGCTGCCTGGTGTGTTTTCTACTCTGGACTCGATCGCATTTCCAATGGCAAAACCAGTTTGGCTGAAAACAGCCAATACAAGTTCATTTCCCTTGACTAGAACAGAAAAAGCCGCTTGATAGTGTGGTCACACATGTTATACTCCACAGACTTTTTGTACCAGGCCATCAGAGCCACAACTTTGGGGAAAATTGAGGTGACCACAGGAAGGGCAAGAGAAATTACAGATAAAGGGAGAACAGACAAATAAAAGAAGATGGTCTTAGATTAGCACAGGATCAGCTGAGGTCAGATTTAAGCTGGGTATTCAAAATGAAATAGAAGAAATTCCTCTGCTCTTTATAGAAAATGTATCTAGAACAGAAACTGAAGAATGGAGAAACACAGAAGATTTTTCCAGGAGTGGAATGTGATTTCCACCTAACAGGAGTATAAAGAAAGAATGTGGCAGGGACAAATTGAGGGCAGGATGTCTCTACCCTTGTAGCAAAGTTACAGGCTCTTTACAGCTCTGAGACCTTCAGGATATTAAAGACTTATGCTGTGTAACCAGCAAGCATGCACTTCTTAAATTTAAAGTTAGCACCACTCTCATGAGCCCTAACATAATAGAATTATTAAGATAAACTTTTATCCTAATATTCTAGTTAATAGCTTTATTCTTTTCCTTGTTTATCAAGTTTAGAGGGCTCTTGATAAGCCTGAGAAAGAAGCATAAAAGAAATCTGAAAGAAGAAAGAAATATCCACCCCTTCAGCTCAAAGATACTGTGCAGAGACATTGCATGACCACAATTCAGAAGTGTGGGAGCAATTTCCTAGGAAATGGATTTGTGTCCTGCTTTGTGCCCGGAAAGAAATGTCCACGGTAGAGATTACATGATGACTGCCAAAATACATTCACATTTCTAGATTACCTTTAACAACCATGCAGAAGATTTCTGGTAAAAGCAAATATCACGGAGTAGGTCTGAAAACTTACCTAAGTTCAGCATTCAAGTATCTTTCTCCAAATCCATGATTTTAAGATTATTTCATGCTGTTTCAATGTGACATTTATATTTCACCTCCACAAAAAGGAGTAACTTAATACAGACAGCCAGTTTAGAAATAATTTGTCATCAAAATACAACTAAAGTGAAGAAACTGATGCTGATGAGCCTCCTAGGTTTGTGATCATGCAAAAGTAATACATGTCAGACGACATTAAAATGAAATCAAAACTGGACCTGGTTGGTGGTTAATACACATTCAGCAAGGACAGTAATTTCCATCTCGCAGATGAAATCCCGTTTTTGTTTAATTTGTTACAAAACCCACATTAACTCAAAGAAGTCTCTCTCAAGGTTATTTGATTTCAGCATGTGGAAAACAACTACCCAAACCTGCTTGAATTAAATCATTACACACAAAAAAATAACCAAACATCAACAGTGATAAACCTCCTGCAAATACGTAATGACATTTCATTGGCAAATATACAATTTGGAGGAGAAGGAATCTTACCTTAGGCAGTGGTTTTCCCCTAGCACAGTTGATCCCCCCAACAAAGACCATGTTGGGCATCACTGGCCTGACATACTCAAACACAAAGTCAAACCTCAGGATCCAAATTGCAGCAGAGTCCACGAGGTCTGTGAGGGACACATCCCTCTGAAGAACTTCTGAGGAAAGTTTAAGGGCTTCTCCATGGAGACCGTTGCAGTAGTCAAGCTCCAGGAGGGAAATCAGAGCATTTTCCACCCGCTGGAAAAATGTCATCTGGTCTGAGTTGAAGCTGAAGAGCCTGGGGATGTAGGACAGAGGGCTGGGGCTCTGTGGGGCTGAAAAGTGCAGGTTGCAAGGGAATCCCCTCATGAAGAACACAAAGGGAAGGGAGAGATGGTGGGCGAGGATGCTGCCACACATGAAGAATGGATCCGTCAGGATGGCATCAAAGCGGCTTTGGTTGAGGAACCTCAGGGTCTCCTGGCTGTGGAACAGGTCCTTGCACTGCCCAAGGAAGGTGCTGAAAACATCCACTGAGCCCTTGTACACCTCTAGGGCATTGAGGGGGAAAGGCTTCTCCGTCAGATGGACAGTGACAAATTCCTGGAAGGCATTATCCAGCTCTTCCAGTGTCTGCCTCACCGGGTACGTGACCACCTTGTAGGACTGTGACATCTCCATCTGCCAGCTCACCTCAGGAACCAGCACCACCACCTCGTGTCCTCTCTGGCTCAGCTTCTCCACCACCTCCTTCATACTCAGCCAGTGGCTTCCCACCATGGGCACCACCAGGAGCTTCCCTCCATCTGAGAGGCTGGGCAGGAGGAGGAGGATGGAAATCCAGGCACAGCAAAGCCTCAAAGCCATGCTGCTGTTGGTCGAAGTAGGGGCTGTGGAAGATATTTCTCCTGCAGCTTGTAGCCTGAAGGTGCTTTGGAAAGCAACTGATTGGGGCATTTATTGCATTTTTGTACGTGATAATCCTTTAATTAATGATTCACAGCTTTGGATTGTGGATTGTTTATTTTGCATTTTCTCTCCTTTCTTGGAGACCCAATGTTTGACAAGTTTGGTGACCCTTCCACTGCTGAGTCACTGGTGTTCCTCAGTGTTCAATGAGCTCCTCAAGCGACTACTTTGATCCTTCAGGTGTACTCATCTTTGTTGTTTCCTGTGTTACACCTTGGCCAGGACCCACGGAGGCAACCTTAGTCTGATTAGTTCCCATCCCCACAGTAACAAATGAAAACAGCCTCTCCATCTTGGAGACACGGATCCTCAGGTGATTCCTCCAGGGATGGAGAAAGAGACCCTCAGGACAAGGCTCAGGACTACTCTGAGCTGGCAGGAATCTCCTCAGTGCCAGGAACACCACAAGGAGGTGCTGAGAGAGGCTGACTTCTCTCTGTATAGCCCAAGATCTCACTTTACAGAGCTGTTTCCCAGCCTGGGAAGTGGCTTTCAGGTAGCTGAAAACTCCTGCCCACCAGATACCAGACCAGCACTAAATGTGTTTTAGCAACCACAGGAGCCTCAGGTTTCAGACCTGAATCGGCAAAGGAGCACGTTCAGTCCAGACATGATTTCCCCAGCCTCACAGCATTGCCATGGATGCCAAAATTAAAAATAGTGTACCCCAGGATATTCAGAGCCATACAGCCTCCATCCCTCAGGCACACAACTTCTCTCATCTCCCTTCATACCACAGTTCATGCAGCAAAATGAACTGCATATTGTTTTCCTCAGACCAGCCTAATTTCCTTTTCCTGTTTTACCAATGTCTAATTATTTCTACTGGGAAGGTGGCAGAGAGCAGATATGTATCAGGATGGCTTTTCAGAAAATAAAGCTTTTGAGCGTCAGTGGAGGGGGGAGAAGCTCTGATGTGAAAAAGACTAAAATCCTGTCTAAACTTTCCACTATAAATCACAAAGAAAAAACATCACAAGTATACATAAAATACAGTTTTATAAAGTACACTTGGAACTGGGCATTGGGAAACTGACCAGTTTAGCAAACAGCATTTTCTCACAAAAAAAGAGGTTAATTTATGTATTCTATGATGGTACCCCAGGTGTTTGCTGAAGTTGGATAAGGAGAGGGCTGGCAGGGAAATGCCCTGCCCCTCCTTCCTGCTGCAGGATGAATTTTGCATCCAAACCTTCAGCGTGAGGAGTGGGTGCAAAGGCAATCCCAGGACAGGTGAAGTTAATCAGTACCTCAGTGTTTGTGAACTTGTCAAAGGCTCCCTCAGTTGGCTGGATTATCCCAGGTTATCCTAGCCAGGAATTCTGGAATGGGCTGAGTTCAAGGCAGGGCAAGATCAAAGTCGCTCCCTGCTCCCAGGAGAGCAAAGGGACAGTGGCAAGGGTGGATTTGGGTAAAAAGTCACCAATTTGGGGGCAGGCTTGTCCAGAGCTGGGGCAGGGGCTAAAAAATCTCCAGAGCTGAGGGAACTGGGAGTGTTTATGGAGACAAGGAGGCTTAGGGAGGCCTTTGCCGCTCTCTACGACTCCCTGACAGGAGGTGGTTTGGGATCAGGCTGTGTTGCTGTGTCTCAAGGGAAAGGATGAGAGGAAATGGCCTCAAGTTGCGCCGGGGGAGGTTCAGAGTGAGTATCAGAGAAAAAAAAAAATTCTCTGGAAGAATGGTTAAGCATTGGAATAATTTTCCCAGGGAGGTGGTGGAGTTGCCGTCTCTGGAAGTTTCCAAGAGGAGTCTGGATGTGGCACTCAGGGACGTGGTTTTGGGGTGATGATGGCAGTGCTGGCGTGAGGCTGGGACTGGGTGATCCTGGAGGTCTTTTTCAAGCTTGATGGTTCTGTCAGGTGCAGGCTGGGCCATTCCAGGCTCAGGAGGGAATTATTAGGGGAGCTACAACACAGCGGCCAAGGCTGGAATACTTCCATGACTGGACATCCCAAAATACCTCTTCTAAATCTATGAATAGAGATCCCCAAGCCCCTCTAATAAATCCATAGCAGGAGATGCCAAAGCCCTCTAATAAATCCAGAGTTCCCCAAACCCCTCTAATAACTTCATGACTATAGATCCCTAAAGTAGCCTAATAGATTCATGAAGATGGTCCCCAAACACCTAAAATAAATCCACAACATGAAGTCCTAAAATCATTTAATAAACTCATGGCAGGAGATCCCAAATGCTGTAGTAAATACACAACACAAAACAATTGTTTATTTGGAAGAGGGAGCCGGTCTTTATAGAATCTAGGATGGTTTGTGTTGGAAGAGACTCTAAAGTTCATCCCATTCCACCCTGTGCCATGAGCAGAGACACATTCAATACAAGGTTGCTCCATGCCCCATCCAATAAATCCAACCTGGGCATGGACACTTCCAGGGATGGGGTAGCCACAGCTTCTCTAGGCAATATGTGTCAGCACCCTGCCATCCTCACAGGGAAGAAATTCTTGCCAATATCCTGTTTTATCCTTTCCTCTGGCAGTTTAAAGCCATTCCCCTTGTACCATCACTTCAGGCTCTTGTAAATAGTCTCCCTCCAAGAGAGAGATAAGATACGTCCCTATCAAATACCTCATTTGTGCTATAAATACATATTATGGTATTGGCTTTTTGCAAATATTAGGGTGGGTACTATATGTGTGGTGTTGAAATGGTTTTTAAGATGTAGTTTTCTTTAGGAGTAACAGAGGCTGATAAAGTGTCTTTGTAGTACGTGAATTACCAGCTTGGTTGGATAACACCCAGTGAAAACACCTGCTACTGATACACCACCTACCAGCACCAACTGTCTGTAGAAATTGAAGACCAAAGCCCAAATCAAGACTGATAAGAAAAATAAATTAAAACCACAGCCAAGAAACACACATGCTCTAAAAAGACGGACTCAAGGAGTGGCCATGTAAAACACTTCTTGGAATATGGAATATGGAAAATATTTTGTAAGATAATAGAAAATATTTTATGGAAAATTAGAAAATGTATGATAGGTCTATGAATATGCAATGGGTTGATGATTTTAACGGGCGTCTCCAAAATAGCAGGTGTGCTCTTTGGTGAATGCCAAGCACCCGGCCATTGTAACCTTTTGCTTTATTGTTTGTCTCTTATTGTCTTTTATGAAACCTTTTAAAATCCACCAGGTGTGGGACACATATTGAGAAAGTAAGAAAATTACAGCCTGAAAAATATTCCAGGCTGGGGCTTTTCAGCTCTGTTCCCAGCTGATAAGCTGGTCCAGCTCAAGACTAGGGAGAATTTCTCCCAGGGTGATAATTTGGTCAAAATAAAAAGGAATTAATAACAAAGGTAGAACACCTGTTGTGGTGTGTGACCAGGCCCTGGGAATGGGGTGCCTTCTCTCTGAACCAATCACCTTTTCTCTACTCTTGGAGTTGTGAGATGCTATAAAACCAAGTGTGTTTCTGAATAAACTTGTCTCTTTCTTCCTGTCATGAAAGACGACCATGTAGCTGTGCATCTTATTTCCGCCACATTTAAAGGGTTAAAACCCATTTCCACGGCTACACCAGGAAAGTGAGCCTCATTTTTCACGATTTGGGGCCTCACCTCTGAGTCCACCGGGAGATCCCAAGCAGGGGAGGCGAGTTCGGCAGGCCCTGCTCCGTTTCTTCTGGTGTGAGTCAGCGGTTTGCAGGTAAATACCCTGTGGATAAGGAGGAGACAAACAAAGCAAAGGAAAGGGAAAAGGCTCCCTAAAGCGTGGAATTTAGCCTCCACAATTCTTGTGCACGAAGACCGGGAGAAGAAAAGGGAATTATAAGTACTCTTCGTAGGGTGGTGGTCACGGGGAAGTGAATGGTGTGTGGATGAGACGCAGACTGGTTATCCCAGATGTGCGAAGCAATTGGGAGTCTCTGAGAGCTCCCATTCCATTCTTGCGCAACAAAAAAAGGCAGCAAGAGACAAGAGGGAGAGAGACCCCCCAGGGTCACTGGGGTGGGATCCCAGGGGAGGGGTTGGAGCCCTTGAAGAAAGGGAGCCGAGGGTTTCCTAGCACAATCCACTGGGAAACGGGACAAAAGGAGGGGGACCGCCTAAAATTTTGCCAAATTGAGGATTAATCCAAGAAACCTGGACTCAAAAGCTGCCAAGTTGAGGACTTGAGAGGAATGTTGAATTTGTCTTTACAAATGAGCTGTGGATCTGCTTGTTAGATAAGGCTAGCACTGAGAGATAAAAGAAACAATGGGATGGATTCCACTAATTGATGAATGGAAAAAGATATTTGCCTTTACAAACAAACTGTAGGGTTGCTGATAAATGAAATTGGATATCGAATGATGAAAGAAGCAACGGGGGGAAAACTATGAATTCTATAAGAATTAAAAATTAAAAGGGAGGGTTATACATTAAAGGGGAATTTCAGGTATCAGGCGTTCCGGGAAGTCTGTGCCTCTCAAGTACCTCAGCCAATGGGGAAAGAGAGAGGGAAATGCGGCCGGGAATATAGGATAAAAAGGAGGCTGCGTCCTCCAAAAATTTGAGAGCTCCCAGGGTAATGTCCCATGGCCTCTCCCTTTATTCAAATAAAGCAAAAAGGAATCCTCTGGCTCCTTTTTGGACATAAACCTCTGGTGTTTGTGGATTAATTTTCCTGACAGACTGATGCAAGAAACCTTGGACATTAGAGATTTTTATACCCACGGGTGGATATTAACAAGTAACTTGAAAGAAAAGGTACCATATTTTGTGCTGTTTGGTTGTGAGTGAGGGGGAGAGTGAGAAAGAAATACTGAAGAAATAAAATCGAGTGAATGTGAATAAATGCAAGTATATGTGATATAGATCGTTGAATGTAAAGTGTAACTTTATTTTCTGGAATGAGGTGTATTGTATTGGTGAGAGAAAGGGTTTCCCGTGCCTTGGGGAGAGGAGGTGGCATTCAAGTTGTTTGGGAAGTGGAAAACAGAACCAGAGACAAATAGATAAAATCCTGAGAACTCGGACAACAAACCAGTAAGTCGGATACAGGAAAAAAGAGACTAAAAGGGTGCCAGCAGAGATACCCCAAGATAGCCCTCTGGGAGTTATGTTAGCTAACTGGGATATTGATCCCCGTACAAGAAAAAAGGAGAAAGTAAAGATGATGCAGTTTTGTATGACAGAATGGGCAAAAAGGGAAATAAGATCTGACCACGTTTTCTGGACTAGATATGGCTCTTTTGAAGCTTGGATTTGTCAGGCTTTAAGCATATTTGTGAATTCAAAAGAATCGTTTAATCCAGAAGAAAGAGAATACGCTGCATGCTGGACAGGAGACTGGGGATAAAACTTTTCAAAATATCAGAAACCCCAGAGATAGAGGGAGAAAAGAAAAAGAAATAGAAGTGCTGAGATCTCTTGGAAATGTTACCTCCCCCGTTCCCACTTGTCCCCGCGCTGTTCATGGCTGCGCCGCCTGTCCCAGATCCTGGATTCCCGCTCGTGCCGTTCCTGGCTGCGCCGTTCGCCCCAGCCTCATCCACTCTGCCCGCGATCTTCCCGGCGGTCGCACCAGGGCTCCCGCTTGCGCCGGCCCCGGCAGTCCCGGCCGCGACCGCTTCTCCCGCGGCTGTCCCGACAATCCCGGCCCCGACCGCTTCTCCCGCGGCTGTCCCGACAATCCCGGCCCCGACCGCTTCTCCCGCGGCTGTCCCGGCAATCCCGGCCCCGCCTGCTCCGTCCGCGCTGATACCAGGCCTCGTTAAACACCGCTGCTCCAGCCGCCATGGACCACGTGAAGTTGAAGTTAGGGAAGCTACTGATAAAACTTTTTAATTTTCTCGGGAAAAGAGGATTAAGAGTATCAAAAGGGAAACTGCAATCTGTAGAACCGGAAGTAAAATATCTTGGACACTTAATAAGCAAGGGTAGCCGAAAGCAAAAACCCCGAGAGGTTTACAGAAATTTTATCTCTTCCTCCTCCCTCTTCAAAAAACAAAATTAGAAAGCTACTCGGATTATTGGGATATTGCAGACTATGGATTGAAGGGTAATACACAGGCAGTAAAATTTTTGTATGGAAAACTGACCGAGGAAGATGATATAAAGTGGACTAAAGAAGATGACGGTAAACTAGAAGAACTGAAGTTAAAACTAGCCTCGGTACCAGCTTTAAGCTTACCCTCATTAGAAAAACCTTTTCGTCTGTATGTGAATGTGGAAAGTGGAGTAGCTCGTGGAGTTCTGGTTCAGGAGTGAGGAGGAGCAAAGAGACTAGTAGCTTATTTGTCAAAGGTGTTGGATGCAGTGAGCCATGGCTGGCCAGTAGGTATTCAAGCCATAGCAGCTACTGCAATCCTGGCAGAGGAAAGTCATAAGCTTACTTTTGGAAGTAAACTTATTGTGTGTACACCTCATGCAGTCCGAAATGTGTTAAACCAAAAAGCTGAAAAATGGTTAACAGACTCTAGGATGTTAAAATATGAAGCAATTTTGATAGACAGTGATGACACAATAGATAAACAAAAGTTTAAATCCAGCTCAATTTCTATATGGAGAATCAAAAAAACTAATTTGACACATAATTGTTTAGGAATTACACAATACCAAACTAAAATTCGGGAAGATCTGGCAGAACAGCCCCTCTTGGAAGGGGGAAAGAATATATGTTGAGGGTTCCTCCAGATGTTTACAAGGAAAAAGGATGTTGGGATATGCTTTGGTTGATGGAAAAATATATGCAAACCATCGATAGAGGAAAATTACCTTGAAATTGGTCAGCTCAAACTTGTGAATTATATGCTCTAAAAAGAGCATTGGAATATTTAACACATAAGAAGGGAACCATATATACTGACTCAAGGTATGCCTTTGGGGTAGTACAGACTTCTGGAAAAATTTGGGAAGAAAAGGGGTTATTCAATTCAAAAGGAAAGAGATTGATACATGAGGGTCTCATTTTGGAGGTTTTAGAGGCATTAAAATTATCTGAGGAGATAGCTGTAGTACACATCAAGGGACATCAAAAGGGAATGACCTCAGAAATAAGCGGAAATAATTTGGTAGATCAAGAAGCTAAAGATGCAGCAGAAAATGGGATCAAAAGGGTTATGTTAATTTTGACCTTAAATAAGGAAGAATTGGAAACTCTGAAGTTCAGTGAAGTGGAAGCAAAGGAATTAAGTAAGATGAACCTGGCTATGAATACGCAACGGGCTGATGAATTTAAAGGGTATCTCCAAAACAGCAGGTGTGCTCTTGGCTGAATACCAAGCACCCGGCTGTATAACCTTTTGTTTTATTTTTTTGTCTCTTATTGTCTTTTATTAAACCTTTTAAAATCTACCAGGAAAGTGAACCTCGTTTTTCACATTTGGATCATGCAGGTGTGTGACTGCCACAACCTCTCCCAACCACCCACTAACCTGAGACAAGGGCTTCTTCTTCTCTCCACAGTGGGTGCCTCCGATGAAAACCATGTTGGGCATGACAGGCATGGGATACTCAAAGACAATGACGATTCTCCTCAGCCAGATGGATCCATGATTTAAAAGCTCCGTCATTGTCATCGGTTTTTGGAGGAACTCTGAGGCCAGCTCTTCAAATGGAGAATAAGCAAAATTGCAGCTGAAGGACTTGGAAAGGAGGAAAATTAAACCGCATCCTGTTCCACCCCGCGCCATGAGCAGGGACACTTTCCACCATCCCAGACTGTTCCAAGCCCTCATCGAGTGTGTCCTTGAACACTTCCACGGACGGAGAGCCCACAGGATCCTGTGACACCACCTACCCTCACGCTGGGAGAACTACAACTCCCAGCATGCCCCGCGCTGGAACCCGCCCACCCCGCCGGACGCGGGTTCCGGCGTGCTTTGCGCGGTGACACACAACAAACATGGCGGCGGCCGCGGTGCCGTGGCTGTAGGGCTGGGCCGGGCACGGTTAGTGAGGGGCGCTGAAGGGTTGGGGATCGCCGGCCCGGGGGAGACTTGGGCGCTCCTGGAATGGGTTTGTTAGAAGGGCTTTGGAATCTCCTGCCATGGGTTTATTGGAGGGGTTTGGGATCTCCTGTCACAGATTTGTTAGAGGGATTTGGAATGTCCTGTCACAGATTTGTTAGAGGGACTCGGAATCTCCTGCCACGGGTTTATTGGGGGGATTTGGGAACTCCTGTCACATATTTATTAGGGGATTTTGGGAGTTCCTGCCATGGATTTATTAGGGAGATTTGGGATCTCCCGTCACTGATATCTTAGAGGTTTTGGGATCTCCTGTCCCAGATTTGTTGGAGAGGTTTGGGAACTCCTGCCGTGGGTTTATTAGAGGATTTGGGGAACGCCTCTCATAGATGTATTAGAGGAGTTTGGGATCTCCTGCTGTGGGTTTATTACAGGGGTTTGGGGTCGTTTGTCACTGATATCTTAGAGGGCTTGGGGGATTTCCTGTCATGGATTTCTTAGAGGAGTTTGGGAATCTCATGGGTTTGTAGAGGGGTTTATGGATTGCTTGTCATGGCAATATTAGATAATTTGGGGATCTCCTGACATGGATTTATTAGAGAGGTTTAGGGATCTCTTGCCACTGACTTATTCCTGGATTTTGGTTTCTCCTGCCAAGGATTTATTCCAGTCTGAGGCCTTGTGCTCTGAGCTGTCCCTGCTCTGTGACAGCACTGGGCTATCCAGAATCCCTTCCAATTGCTATTCCTGTGTGGTTTTTACGGGAAGGAGGATGCAGAAATAAGGAGCGAGGGAGGATTTGGCACTCAAGTGCCTCTCCGGAATGATGGGTGGGTGGTGTCTCCTGGATATGGCCCTTTTTTGGGACAAATCATCCACTCAGGAGCTGCTGGGCATTCAGGGAGGAGAAGAATCTAAATGCTAAAGTGCAACAGGCCTGACTGGAAACCGGAATGAGGGCTGGGAGACAGCTTGGAATGAATGCCAAGCCCAGGAATTCCATCCAGCAGATTGGGAGGAGGGGCCTTTGCAGAGATTTTAAGGCAGTCAAGAGTTGCATTCAGAGGAGGAAAAGCTGATGCAAAGTGATTTATTTCCTATTTGTGTTTGTTGGGAAGGTGAAACTTTAAAATCTTTGTGCTTTAATGTCTCAGATGAAGAAGTCCCAGGTGTTTGGAGGACGTGGATAAGGATAATCCAAGGTAGGGGACAGTTCACTTGTAGGAATAAATGACAGCTTTGTGCGAAGTGGAATTGTGGTGGGTTTGATTCTGGTGAAAAATCTGCTCAGACATGTGATAACAGAAGTGCTTTTAGTTCACCCTTTTTTGTTACATGAATTGATACTTTTACATGGATTAATTTTTAGAATGACCAGAATAAGGTGGAAAAAAATATAAGCAAATTCTTCAGTCAGGGCTTCCAGGTTTATCTTGGAGGATTTGAGGTGGGTGGGTTCAACTGCATTTTTTATAGTAAATGCTTATTTTATCTTTTTAAAGGACTCTTCTGCCTTCACAATGTTTGGGGACTTATTTGAAGAGGATTTTTCCTTTATTTCTAACAATCATTGTGGGAAAGGGAAGAAATCAAAGCCCAGAGAGTCTGAGCCTCCAGCTCCCAGGGATTTCACCAACCTCAGTGGAATCAAAAATCAGGGTGGGACCTGCTACCTCAATTCCCTTCTGCAGACTCTGCTTTTCACACCTGAATTTAGAGGTGAGGTGCTCAAAACCTTCTTAAAATAATGTTGGGATTGATATTTTAGTGAGACTTGCACTCTTTGTTATTTACTTAAGAAACATAGGGAACTCAGGTGATTTTGGGGCATGGTTCACTTTAAATAAATTACTGCAGAATAAAATCGTAGTGTTTGACATTAAAATACATTGCATATTTAAAGAGGGGATGTTGTCTTTTTGAATAATAATTTCTTACCAATTGCAGAGGCATTGTTCTCCCTGGGACCTGAAGAACTTGGGACTCTGGATGACAGCAGGAAACCAGACGCAAAGGTGGTGGGAATTTTCTTGTTTGTCGCTGTCCGATGTTGATATGGAGGAATATGGTTCCAGTTGATGTGAAACTTATGAAAATGAGTAAAAAAACTTAAATTTGACACTGAGAGGCAGTTTGGTCTGGCTCATAGTGGATTTTTCCCACAATTCTAAGCTTTCATTGTCAAGAGGTTTTGCTTCAGAAACCAGATGTGGTTTCTGTTTCTGCTGAGATGTCCTCCCTCCCACCTCATTCCATCCCATCATGAAGCCCTTCAGGAGAGCTGGAGAGGGACTGGGGACAAGGGGTGGAGGGACAGGACACAGGGAGTGGCTTCCCACTGCCAGAGGGAAGGGCTGGATGGGATATTGGGAAGGAATTGTTCCCTGGGAGGGTGGGCAGGCCCTAGCACAGGGTGCCCAGAGCAGCTGTGGCTGCCCCTGGATCCCTGAGAGTGTCCAAGGCCAGGTTGGACACTGGGATTTAGAGTAGCCTGGGACAGTGGAAGGTGTCCCTGCCCATGGCAGGGGTGGAATGGGATGGGCTTTAAGGTCCCTCCCACCCCAAACCATTCTACTTGGCTGTGTAAGGTGAGGGACTATAGATTTTTGGGAACAAAGTGTGACTGGTATGAATCGAGCAATGTGCATTGTGAAATAGGCAGGAGTAGTTTCTCACCAACTTTGTAGTAAATTGCTTCTGTTTTTGTTGACATGCCTGCTTTGAAGGCTGTGTCTGATGTGCTGGCTGTGTTCCCTTGCTGTTGTGCCCAGGTTCGGATAATCCCGCTGCAGCTGCAGCGCTTGTTCGCTCAGCTCCTGCTCCTGGACCAGCAGGCTGCATCCACCACTGACCTCACTGAGAGCTTCGGCTGGAGCAGCCATGAGGTGCCAGTCTCCTTCCCCACACGCTTCTCCCTGCATAGAGATGGGTTCTGGAAGCCTGATATTTAGGAAATACTTTAAAATCCTTCAAGCTGCGGAGATGGCGTTGAATTGAGTCAGCTCTTGGTGTGTCCTGTTGGATCTCCACAGGGAGTCCATGGCAGTTGTTTACAGGGAGGAACAGAAGATGACTGCTCTCTTAGATGCAATTCCAGTTGCTTTCCCTTTGTTTTTCCAGGAGTGTTTTTCTAACAGGCATCTTGTCCTGAGACACTTAGATTGTTAGCCACTTTGAACTGTGTCAGTCAGAGATTAATCTACATCTAGGGAATGGCTTCAAATTGACAGGGAGCAGGTTTAAATGGAATATTGGGAAGGAATTGTTCCCTGGGAGGGTGGAGAGGCCCTGGCACAGGGTGCCCAGAGAAGCTGTGGCTGCCCCTGGATCCCTGGAAGTGTCCAAGGACAGGCTGGACATGGGGGCTTGGAGCAACCTGGGATAGTGGAAGGTGTCCGTGCCCATGGCAGGGGATGGAACAAAATGATGTTTAAGGTCTTTCCCACCCAAACCTCTCTGGAATTCAGTGATTCTATCCAAGTGAAAGTGTTTTAGGTGGGTTGTAACATAACTAAATTAACACATGTTAGATATTCCAATTTTTTAGAGCGTTTAATATAGGTAGTACTTCACTACTCAAGGAGTAAATGTATGAGTAGTCGTTAAGACACTGGGACACGTGATGTGTTATTTTTAAGCTATAAGTCAAGCACAGCAGTGTTTCATTCATTCCTGTGTGGATTTTCCTCCTTCAGGAGATGAGGCAGCATGATGTGCAAGAATTGAACAGGATCCTCTTCAGTGCTCTGGAGACCTCCCTTGTGGGGACGTCAGGCCACGACCTCATCAACCGCCTCTACCACGGCATTGTTGTCAACCAGATTGTTTGTAAGGAGTGCAAGAACATCAGTGAGAGACAGGTAAAGCCAGGGATCTTCCACTGGGGGGTTCTTTCAGGTTATTGACTTTAAATATTCTTGTTTCTGAAGTCCAAAAATAATGTCATCTTTGCTGGGGGCCTTGTTGAATCTAGGTAGTGAGTGTTTAGTCTTTGGCTGATCTTTGTAAATGAGAGGTAAAAAGTGTAAATGTTTTGCATCTTCTGCGTTCACAAGCTCTGCCTCTGGTAGATGTAGTTAGCACAGAGTGCAGTGAGGTAACAGCAAAACATATCTTGACAGTTTTTGTGCTCTTTGTAATTTAAAAAAATCAGTTTTTTAAAATTAATTTGTGTGACTGTATGAAGGTTTTTTGCCCATCACTGTGATGAATAGGATGGATGTCTTTCTAATCACCACAAACCTACACTCCTCAGAACCTCCTTTCTCATTGTCCTTTCTACACAGGAAGATTTCTTGGATCTCACAGTGGCAGTGAAAGGCGTGGCTGGCTTGGAGGAGGCCCTGTGGAACATGTACGTGGAAGAGGAATACTTTGAGAATGACAACTTGTATCGATGTGGAGCCTGTGATAAACTGGTTGAAGCTTCAAAGGTAGCACCTTGGGATGGGATGGGATGGGATGATGTACAGTTAGATGGGATATTAGGAAAAAATCCTTCTCTGTGAGGGTGGGGAAGCCGTGGCACGGGTTGCCCAGAGAAGCTGTGGCTGCTTCATCTCTGAAAGTGTCCGAGACCGGACTTGGAGCACCCTGGGATAGGGGAGGGTGTCCCTGTCCATGGCAGAGGGTGGCACTGGATGGGCTTTAAAGTCCCTTCCAATCCAAACCATTCTGGGATTCTATGAAACCTCAGCAGGGATGTCAAGAAAAGCTCCCGTGGCTCATTTTCCAAATGTTGTTGCAGTTTGTTGTCTCTAACACTGAGTGTGGTATAATTTGGAGGTATTGACTCATTCAACACCTTTGCTGCACCTACCTCTGGGTATTTTTGAGAATTGGCCAAAAGAGAAGTTAGAGCATAAAATAAAAATCTGCAATGAGAGAAATCATGGAAACTCAACTTCTGGAGAACCCAAATGAGAGAGAAGAGCAATGAGCAGCTGTTGCTCTGTACAGGGAATGAGATCTGTTGCTCTGTTTTTGTGGAGGGAAGCAGGCTCAGGTTGTTGGTGAACTTTGACCTGGTCACAGCAGCAGAGGTCCTTGGCCTCCTGCAGGATGGGTGAAATCCAAATCCTGCAGCCCTCTGGATGTGGAGGGAGTAGTTCAAAGAGAAGCTGAGGTCAGGCCAGGTTGATCAGTGACTTGGGAGTTCAGGAACACTCAGCAGTGCTTCACGTGTCTTGTTGCAAGGGCTGGCTGGGGTTTAACTGGACTGGGTCCAAGGCAATACAGGGCAAGGCCTGCCTCTCACAAGTGCTCACCCATGCAGGAAAAGAATGGGAACTCTGAATTTTGGCAGGAGATCACAGATCTGAGGGTTGCCAGGCTGTGGATGTGAATGGAATTCCTAATTCAGGGGATTTCTTAAACCCTGTGTGTGTTCCTGTTATGGCTCTGCCAGTGGAGAACAGGAGATGGAGACATTGGAAAGGCTCAGAAAGGTGGCCATGGAAACCATACCTACAGTCACAGGTGGTACAAGATGTTGGTTTTACTTCTCATGAAGGGTTCTTGATGTGCTCACCCATCAAGTGGTTGGATCTGGATTAATCTGGAATAATTAAAATGGATTCTCCTGGCTCCCCTGTCGAAATGAGGGAGACTTGAACTCCTGGTTGCTCTGTAACTGTCTGCATAGAGCCTGTGAGCTATGGAAGTGTCTATACTGACTGGAATTTCACCAGTGTCCTTTATTTGCTGGGGCAAGATCAGGTATGGGACTGGTGATCGCCAATCAAGGAGGATGTGGGGCTCAACAGGGGGAGAAGATCTGGGTGGCTTTTAGGTTGTGTAGTTGGAAGGGAAATTGAGAATTACTGAAAAAACATTTTAAAAATGAGGGCACCAATCTTGTCTCTCTGGTGGTTACAAAGCTTTGTTGGAAAAGGATTTGGCCACAGCAAAGTGGAAACACAATTTTTTTCTAAGTCTGTGCTTAAAATGTTTTTTAAATCCCTTCCCAGTCTGCTAAACTACGCAAGCTGCCTCCCTTCCTCACCGTTTCCCTCCTGAGGTTCAACTTTGACTTTGAGAAGTGTGAGAGGTACAAGGAAACGAGCTGCTACACATTCCCCATCCAGATCAACCTGAGGCCTTTCTGTGAGCAGGTGGGCACTGTTAACATTTGTTAAAAGTTTCTGTGTGCTCGCTCAGCAGAGAATCCATAGCTCAAGGTTATCTTTTTTTTTGCATTTTGTCAGGTATTTGAGTAACTTTGTGGTGTCCTTCTTGACTTTTGAACTGAGCTACCTTGTTGCTGCAAGGGGGAAGGGTAAAATAATTACCCAAAAGTTACCTAACCTGTCCTTCACAGGAAGATTATTATCTGGAAATGGAAGTTTATTTTTGTGTCGTTATTCTCTGATACCGTCATTCATAAGTTGAGCTATACTGTGCTTTAGGTGCCTGTAGTTACTGCATTTTTCTCAGGAATCTCTATTTGCATTCATAAATGTGTTTCTGGTTATAAACTGAGCTATATCGTTGCTTGATGACAAATTTTGATCCTTAAACAACATAACAAAGGCACTGTTATGGAGCAGACATTTTTCTTGTTGAAGTGTTGCAATGCAAGCTTGGGAATTTCTCAGTGTTTGTATTTGAGGAAGCCTTCCCCCCCTCCCCAATTTTAGTATTTCCAAGTGTTGCTTCTTTTCTCTCTCCTCTTTTAAACAAAATAAGCTTGGTTGTGAACAAACATTAAAATTGAAAATATTTTGAATTTCCAGTATGGTTCAGAATCCTGCTTGTTTAATAACACGGGTTGCCTGGGGAAGCTGTGGCTGCCCCGTCCCTGGAAGTGTCCAAGGCCAACTTGGACAGAACTTGGAGCCACCCGGGCTAGTGAAAGTTGTCCCTTCCTCTGTAGGAACTCAGATGAATTTTAAGGTCCCTCCAACCCGAGCCACTTTGGGATTTTATGATTTATCAGTCTGTGGCTTGTGCCAGTTTTTCCTTATGTCCCCAGCCCTCAAAAGCCATTTGTCTCTGCTCATACACACACTGAGAAATGTCTGCAGTGATGCTGAAGGTATAAAGCTGTCCTTGTGTGAGAGACTGACCTCAGTTATTGTTACAATTATTGTTTTTCTTTTTAAAGACTGAAATGGATGATTCAGAGTACATGTATGAGCTCTTCTCTGTTATTATACACAAAGGTGGCTGCTATGGAGGACACTATCATGTTTATATCAGAGATGTGGATGAATTAGGAAACTGGCAACTCCAAGTAAGTCCTAAAGGCTTCTCTTCCTTGCTTTAGAGGTTGTACTTTTCAGAAAAGTATTAAGAGCTAATGGATGAATGTGCATCCAAACTTAATTAATGTTTTAATGAGGCTTTGTGTATCTTGCCTCATTGAGAAGGGCAGTTTATCAAAATGTTCATTCTGAAATTGTGCATGATCATGTCAGCACAGAATAATCCAGCCCTCTAATTGTGTGTGAAACCACAATATTTGTGAGTGTCTTTCTAACCCAGGAAGAAGAGGGTGGGCTGCTGAAAGAGAAGGTTTTAAGAGACACTGAAAATGCCAAAGAAACAGAAAATCCACTGGCAGTCTTAAAAGGGATTTTATCAGAGGTATGGTATGTAAGGAATTCATTGTTTTGGCTTTGGAGCTAGGGAACCTGCAGAGGGCTTGTATTTGTGAGAGTGGGCAGGCTTAGGTGTCCAGAGCTATTCTGAACTTGGTGTGAAGCATTTAAAACTTGGCTTTAATATTAATAGTGGCTCTTCCTACAGAAAAAAGTTCTTTTGGAGTATTTCTGAAGCCGCTCACTAAAGCTGTTGCAAAAGGAATCAGAATATCCAGAGTTGGAAGGGAGCATTGGAAGTTGGAGCATTGATCCAGCCCCTGTCCCTGCACAGACACCCCAACAATCCCACCCTGAGCATCCCTGGGAGCATTGTCCAAATACTCCTGGAGCTCTGGCAGCCTTGGGGCTGTGCCCATTCCCTAGGCAGCCTGGGCAGCACCCTCTGGGGGAAGAACCTTTCCCTGACATCTAACCTAAATCCCCTCTGGCACAGCTCCAGATGATGCTACAGCAGCTTGCTAAAAACCAGGAATGATAAAAACACTACAAAATTGACTTCTTTGTGTTGACCCCTTGACTTTTGTAGCCTTTGTTACCTTAGTTTTTCATTTCTCTGCAGGAGGAAGCTAAACAAATTGCTGTGGATCAATTAGGGCAGAAATTACTGGAGAAGAAAGGGGTGTCCTGGAATAAGAAATACAGAAAACAATATGGAGCATTACGAAAGGTAATCACAGGTTTGCTAGTTTTGGTTTTAGGTAATTTTTGTAATCATTTATTTTCCTGTTGAATATTCAGGAGGAGATAATTGAGAATATGGACCCTTGGATGAGCATGTGCAAGGAGAGGTTTGTAATGTGAATTAGCAAGCTTGGGAACATAAGATTGCCAAGGAATTGTCTGCCTGACACTTTTAGTGTTTTTTTTTCCAATCTCTATGGTTGGCCTATAAAATATTAACCTTACTGAAGAGAAAACAGTGTTTGAAAATGCATGCCATTTTTTTGTTGTTTAGAACATGTCTATGAAATTAATACTCCAGTAAAACCTTGTTTTCCAGTTGGCTGCTGTATTTTATGATGTTTTAAGAAAAATACTTCAGAATTTGTATTGTGGATAGGTGGAAAACTGATGTTTACATGTTTTTTGACGGGAGCTACCTGCAGTTTCCATGAGAAATGTTTAAATGTAGGTGTGAAGTGTAGATGTGAGGCTTTTACAGAGGTAAACTGAGGAAAATACATGAGGAAGCACCATAAAATGAGGGTTGAATTAATGGGGTTTGTGTTTCACTTCGAGGAGAGCAGCTTAATGCAGGCTGCATTTAAAACTTGGCATCTTCTTCATCTTGTCCTTGCTTCCCTTTCAGTATTTGCAGAATCATCCTCAGATTTTCCAGCTGAGTCCTGATGGAAACAAGGTCGGCCTGAAGGAAACACACAAGCTCCTGATCAAGCTGGATTCTCATGGACAAAATCTCCAGAGCCCTTCCCAGAAGAATGATGTGCAGTGGAACTGTGAGAAAAACTCCTCAAGGCCAGGAGCTGCTTCTGCCGGGTGCCACTGGTTTGATCTGAATGATTCCAAAGTCCAGCCCATCAAGGAGAAGGATATTGAGAAGCAATTCCAGGGTAAAGAGAGTGCCTACATGCTGTTCTACAGAAAAGCTCAGCTGAAAAGGCCCCCTGAAGGTACACAAAGCTCATCTGGAGATTCTGGGGGTGCTTCCTGCTTTGACATTTTTTCTGGAGAGCTTTTTTGTCCTTTCCAAGCTTTATTTTCCCCAGTTTTCCTTATAGTGATCATTTTAAAAAAAAAGTTAAATGAAAATACAAGGAGGTGGTGACCTGTTAATTGCCTGTAGCTGACTAATATTTTTTTAGCATGCTCCACAAATAATGGCAGAGCATCAGCTGAAACAAATACAAATTGTAGTTAATGGCATTTATGTGCTAATTCCCCTTAAAGAAAAGTTGATTGGAAGGAGTAAAAGCATTTGCTTGTTCTTTAGATAATCTTGCAGTTGAGTTTTCAGTGATTATTGTACTGTAATGTCTCTTCTTGATCTCTTTTCTTGTTTGCCAAATCAGATTTTAAGCCTCTATTATTTTTATTGCAGCACGTGGAAATCCAAGGTACCAAATTCCTGAGCACCTGCTGAATGAAATGAATGCTGCTAATACAGAGCTACAAAAAAAGAGGTATACTGGTGTCATTGTACTCAACCAGCTCCTATCTGCAGGACTCTCAAGGCATTCAAAAGGAAAGAAATTCCTTGAGCAGAGTCACAGCTGAAATGGTTCAATGTCATAGAGGTTAATTGAAGAATATAATTTCTGTATCCATATTCTGCTGGTTCTCTACCTTCCCTCTTAGCAGGCAGCCTACAGAGTTTCAAGGGAAACATATTTAGAGTTTCAAATGGTACCATTTTCTGGTGAAAATCACTGCAATTCTGGAGAGTGGAATGCATTATCTTTATTGTGTTTATGGAGGGAGCTCTCCACTTGATTTATGGTGAATTTACAGATAAATTATATTCTCTGCCAGAAAAGTGAAGAGCTTGTGGTATTCAGATTAGAAAAAACTTCCCCTTGTGTTGAGGGACATGAGTGCTGATACACCTGAATCACAGTTAAGATATCAAAATACAGCCACGAGAGTGACAGTTTATAGGATATTTCACACAAGATGGCTGCCCCATCCCTGGAAGTGCCCAAGGCCAGGTTGGATGGGGCTTGGAGCAACCTGGGATAGGGGAAGGAGCCATGGTGGGAGGGGAGCAGGATAAGCTTTAAGCTTCTCCCCACCCAAACCATCCTGGGATTCTGTTTCTGAGGGAATTCCACTCCTTTATTTTTTTAAATGTTTGCTGCTACAACTAGGGACGGGTATAAAGGAGGAGGGGATGTGACAGGGAATTTAGCCCTGGGGGGATCAGTTCCAGGACAGCTACACAGAAAGATTTTGTGTTGTTCTCCCAAAGAGCTGAATGTGACTCAGCAAACAATGGCATTGATTTACATCTCCACCTGAGCTGCTGCTATAAATTCCACAACGGGGCTTTGCATCCTGCACTTTCTTGGAAAGAGAGCGTGGTGGATTTGACTATTGACAGAAGGAAAACACTGGGAGATCTTCGGCAGGCAGTGTTCCAGGTACCTGCTCTATCAAATCAACTTCATTTTTACTTGAGCCACTGCAACCTTTACAAATGTATTTATGCTGCAATCTCTGTGCCAAGGAGAAATTTTTAACAGCAGATGGAGTTTAGGAGGCCAAAACTTACAATGAGTTTACACAGGAGGAGAGAGTGGTGTGGGGCCTGTTCTAGAAGCCATGAAATTGCTGGAATTTTAACTATGGAGACTTCAAAGTTCACATGAGCTAATTGTATTTGGGCAGCATGTGCATGGCCATGGATTCACACTGCAGAACTCCAGGCTTATTCTTAATATTTCATTTTGTGGCAGTTGTCTGTCTTTTCAAGGAGTCACCAATTAAATGTCACCAAGTGAGCTTGGGAGCCAGGCTGTGGCAGCTTTCAGCAGATTGTAATTATTACGAGTGCTGTGAGTTACTGCTACCATTATTTTACATAATTTTTCTGGTTTTTTTTCCCAACTAGATGTTGGAATCTTGGGAAGGAGACATGGTGCTCAGCATGGCCAAGCCTTTACCAGCAGGATTACACCTGTACCAGGTGCTTGATGGTAAGAACACTGCATGCCAGGCTTCCATGCTGTTGCTGTATTTTAATTCCTGCAGCCATCAAAGATTCCATCTATAAACCATCCTGGAGATAGGTATTACTGAACACTCTTCCAGCTCAAACTCATGTTATTTAAATTATTTATTTCACTCTTATTAGTGGAATGAATAATTTTGAGGCTTTGCTGTGAAACCTTTGTTGTGAAATGCAGCTCTTAAGCAAGTCAAGCACATTTGCTGATAATAACATATCAGTCTGTGTCTTGCCCTTGATTTGCTTGTGGATGTTTGCTTTCATAGGATTGGCCTAATAGGTGGAGGAGAGGAGCCAGGGTGACATCAGAGGAAAATGTAGGTTAGACTTCAGCTGAAGTAGGGATTTTGTAAAGGGATATGCTCACATTAAGAGTTCATTAATTTATTAAGGCTATGTCAGTTTTTCAAATCGTCATTTTTGTTTCCAGCTTCCCTTTATTAGGCAATTCCAAATGTCAGTCTTTAAAAACTTAGTAACTTTTACATTTTATATTCTCTGTGGTCAGCTTCAGAAAATCAGTGTTGAACCAGAACATAACCCAGCTCTCCATGATGTTGACTTCAAAATAGAGAAGCACTCAGAGCTACTCTAAGTATTCCTCCTCATGCTTGTACAGTTCTTTTAAAAACTTTAAAACTTTTAAAAACTTGCTCACCCTGTTTGTGTATTTTGTGGGGAATGAGAACTTGATGATTTGCTCCTATTTTTTTTAGGAGATGAGCTGACCCTGGATGGCATTGGGCTGGCTGATGGAGCAGACATCTTTGTCTGGAATGGGAAAGAGGTAAAGGAACCAAGCACTTCCTTCCTTGTCAGCTCTGAAGAGATAAGACTGCACAAGGTCTCCTGGAAATTCTGTGCTGCTTTTGTAGTTTTCCATCTTCCTTTTAGTATTAAGGCTTCTGCTTATCCTGGAAGTGGTTGTGAAGCACAGCATTTATTCTGTCTCTCTAGTGGAATAAAATGCTACTTTTAAATGATTTATATTGTAAAAGTATCCATTTTATTTTAGCTTTCTCAGAAAAAACAGACCCTAAACCAAACAAAACCATCCAAACAGATAGTAACAGAGTCAGTTTTGTCTTGGTTTTATTTTTGGTATACTTTTTTCTGTTGCAGCTTTTATGTCATTAAATTTTCTTCAGCAAGGAACTTAGGTTAAATTTAGGTTGAATATCAGAAAGATCAAACTTTTAAAACGTAAGGTCACCATGTTCAGTCACATTTGGGTAGTTCTTTAATGTCCTGAGGGGCTAAATCATGTGTTCTAGATTTTGCCAAGTGTCCACTGGTTTCCCAGCTGTGGAATGGTTTGGGAAGGGACTAAGGATCTCGTCCCACCCCCGCCATGGACAAGGGCACCCTCTGCTATCCCAGGTTGCTCCAAGCCCCATCTAACCTGGCCTTGGACGCTTCCAGGGATCCAGGGGCAGCCTCAGTTTCTCTGGATAACATTTTGCTTTCTCTTCCCAACACCTGTGGATTACTCTGATGATTCGTTCAGTACGAATTTGGTCCGAAGTGGTTTGTTTGGGAGGGGAGAGTGTCCATTTTTTTGTCTCATTATGCTCACTGCCCAGTCTCTCCTGTATTTGCTGCATCACACAAAGCTGTCATTCCTTCCTTCTTTCCCTCAGGTTGGAGGCACAAAGGTGCTGACGGGCCCTGAGCATGAGCCCGTGGTGCTCAACGTGCTTCGCTTGGCCGAGCACAACGAGGGCAGCAAGGGGCAGCACTTCAGCGAGGCCCAGCTTGTCTTCTCCTGCAGCACCAGCCTGGGGCAGCTGCACTCAGACTTGGCTCCAGCCGGGGGCATCATCCTCAGAAACGGCTCAGGGGCAGACACAGAGGCCAAGAACTGGGAAGTTTTCCATGAGGAGGACATGAAGGAAACGGTCCGAAGTGTTGGGCTCAAGGATGGGTGCTCTGTGCTGATCTTAGACAGCCATGACCAGAGGTAATGTTTTTTATTATGATTGTAATTAAACAAAGAAAGCAATTTTGGCAAAACCTTTTAGTCCAAATTATACTAACAGCACATATTCTTGTAACTAATAATCACTTTGAGCTTACAAATACTAGTATTTTCATCTTAAGTTTTGGAGACCAGTTATTTATCAACCATTAGATTTTTCTTGCCCTCAAAATGCAGCACCAGTTACAACCTTTGATTTACACTTGTAAAGGGGGAAAAGCCTGATGGGAGCAACTCATGCTCAGCCAATCCAAAGCTGTCAGGGGCAAATTTGTGGTCTCATGACACCCTCTGCTCTGTGACATGCCATTACTGTGCACAACTTTGTGATCATCTTTTTACTTGGGAACTGTGCTGGTGAGTGATGTAGCCCTGCCAATGTTTAGCTTTTCTGTCTGTCTTTGCACTGCTGATTCCCACAGCTTTGTCAACGTGGCAAGTGGGAATTTGACTGCCTTCACCTATGACATCAGCTGGCTCCAAGTGAAAAACTTCTGTGGGGTGGAAGAGGAGGAGAAACACGTTAAAATCACTGCCACCATTGAAACAGTAAGGACTCTGCTTTCCTGAACAGCTTGGCCACTGCACTTGGCCCAGCTCATTCCATTTAGCCTCAGGAATGAAGCTTTTCCCTGCTGAAATTAGTGTTGAGCTCAGAGTTACAATCCCTAGCATATTTGCAGGTAGCTTAAACTAGTGCAGTGTTTTAGTGTCAAACAGTTTTCTCTTTGGACCATCCTGTAAATGGAATCTTGAGATGGTGTCAGTAACCAAAGCTAAAAGAGAGGGGAAGGATTATCTTTGTGCACTGGCACTTGAACGAGCAGGGTTGTTGGTGGCATTCCAGGCTGGATGTGTTCCTGTCCCTTTTAATGTCCCTGTCTTTTAGGTGATGTCAGATATCAAAATGAAAGCAATCCGGGAGCTTCAGCTGGAGGAGGAGCTGGGTAAGTGTTCAGCTGCTTTCAGTCTCCTAATGTTATAATTTACTGGCTTTTGAGTGGGTTTAGTGGTAGAATTTTCCTTTCAGTGAAAGAATAAAAGCTGAGACTGTTGATGGAGTCTCGAGGAGTCTCTCTCCAGTTACATTTTTGATATCACAGAGGGAGGCCTCTAAGATGAACCCATTGTAATTAATCTTAAAGGTGTTACTTGTCTGAAATTCTGAGCCAAATTACTATTTTATTCCTGTTTGAATTATTTAATACTTCTCTCTTTCCTGCCCTTTTTGCTGCAGCAAACGAGAGCTGTCTTAGACCTGTTAGTGGCAGTGGGAAACTTCTGTCTCCAGGTAAATTGATTTATTGATTCAGTGTTCTTTAAGAAATTCACTGGGGAGATTTTGAGCCTCTGTTTGTCCTTTCCTGGGAGAAGTACCCACACATAACTCCACTGATTCCCAGGCTTAACTGAACCGGTTGTGTGGGGTTTTTTTTTCCAGTTTTAAAGTTAACAGTACCAGTATAAAGATAGGGGTTGAACTGAAATGTTCAGCTTGGTTTTCTTGCTTACATCATTAATCCACCTGTGCTCCTGATGGACTCTGGGAGATCTCCATGCCTTTGTTCTCCTCACAGGACACTCACAGATCTGCTGTCAGGGCTGAGCAAGTTAAGCGCTCCAGAGGGCACTGAAGGGTTTTAGCTTGCTCTGAGGATGATAAAATTGATGTTTTCATTTGTCCTCCTTCAAGTGCCTGAGGATTACACAGTCAAGGAAGCAGAACTGAAGATGGGAAGCTTGCTCGGGCTGTGCCGTGGGAAAGCACCAACTTCCACTCAGGTACAGCAGTGTGGGATGGGAGGAGCCTGCTCCGGGGACATTCCTAAAGAGAATAAAGGAAAAAGGGGGGATATTGCTCTTGGAATGTGCAAATTGTAAATATCCCAGAGTGGTTTGGGTTGGAAGGGGCCTTAAAACTCACCCAATTCCACCCCCTGCCATGGGCAGGAACACTTTCCCTTGTCCCAGGATGCTCCAATCCCCAGTGTCCGACCTGGTCTTGATGTGCAGGGGAAGGAGTGGTTGTGCATATCTGGAGACCAGAGGTGGCTAATGAGCATCTGCTGATGGCCATAACTCAACTTTGTCTTTGCTTTTTGTGCCATTTTTGTGCTGTTTGATGACATTCTAACCACAGGAATTGTTCTTACACTTCAGTGTTTATTTTGGTAGTTTGTGTTTGGATTTTCAGCTCTTCCTGTACTTCATGGTTGGGAGTGACCAAAACTGCAGCCCTGAGATGGAGATAGTTGTGGAGGAGACTGCCTCTGTCAGAGAGGTAAGGCTGGCTGCTCCCACAGCTCTGCTCCCAGGGTCCTGGACAACACTTCTTGCTCAAACTGGAGGTGGAGGAGTTGGGAAGAGCCATGCACAGAGTGAAGAAAACTCTGCTGCTACCAGTCTAGTGCTGAATTTCCAGCTTTGTTTTTTATTTTTTTTTTTTTAAGGTGCATCTGCAAACTCTGGGGCAGAATTTGTTCAAGTAAAGGAACAAACTGACAGCATAGATTTAATTTTCTACCAGTTGGGGAAAGCTGGCTCAGCTGATGTGAATTTTTTCCTGAAAACAATCTCCTCCATGAAGGTTTTAATATATAGCCCAAATACATCTTGTGTATCTAATTATATTGTTTTAAGAATTGACCAGCAGTCACTCTGTCAGAAAATTTTAACATAGATTTGCTGAAAAATTCTTTTCCCAGCCTCAGCAATGACACAACTCTCATCTTGTGTTTCTTCTTTCAGTGTCTCAGTTTAATGCTGGAGAAATCTGGATTATCAGGTTAGTTGTGTTATTTACATATTTTTAAAGGAATTTTTAATACTTTTAAGACAGCTCTTCCTACCTGAAACCTTGTAAGTTTTTTTCAATGATCTGCGTGTCATCGTAATGTGGGAAGGGGAAAGAATTCTCAACATGAAGTCTTTATAATATATATATTTTTTTTTAAGAGCATGTCATAGATTGAAATGATAATTTGACACATTGTAATTCCTTCTCTTTCCTCTGAAACCGGTGAAAATAATTAGATAGGTGAAGAATAGAGATCTGTGCAAATGAAAGATTATTTTCATACAGCAAAAGATCTGGGGAAGATGGAAGTAATTCATTTAGTCAGAGTTGTGTTTAAAAAGCAAATGAAAATAAAGAACAAAAGAAAAAGGACCCTTGACACTTAAGAGTTTTATAATATTTTCCTGCACTGGCATTATTGACTAACTAGTTTTCTGTGTGTATCTTTTTGGGTTTTGGTAGGTGACAGCTGGCATTTGAGAAGGCTTGACTGGTGCTATGAAGCAGGGGAAGCCTTAAGCCAGGAAGTAAGAGGGGCCTGTTTGAATCCATCTGTTCTCTGCTCCCTGGGGAGAAAGGCAGCTGGGGGCCAACAGGGACCCTGTGCTTTCTCTTCCTGCAGAATGCCACCCTGAAGGAACTCAACGTTTGCAGAGGAGACACTTTGGTTATAACTGAAGGAAAGCTTCCAGAAAAGGTAAAATGTGAGAAACAAGGTTCATTCTTTAAAATTTTTAAAACTTTAATAAGGGATAAAAGGGACTGTACACAGTGCTGGAGTGCCTGGCAAACCAGAAGCATTCTGTTAGCTTAAAACAATTTTCTTATATACTTTTTCATGACATTGGTTAAATGCATATTCATGAGGATTGTACATATTCAAATATTCCTTTGGGTTTATATGTTCTGGGAATTCTTTTGCTTGGTTTTAACCTTTGACTTGTCTGCATGCTATACTGTAGATTAAATTGATATATTTTATTTCTTCTCAAGGCTCCATTCTGTTGTTTTGACACTTCCTGATAACTGGAGTGTCAGTAGTAAATTTTTCTCTTGGTCTCCTGGTTCTTGTCACTGTTACCTTATAATTCAGAAAAGATAATCCACAAATACATTGAATCAACATAGCTATTTCGCACCATTATGAGTTAGTTACACAAATAAAAGCATTTAATATTACATAGTTTCTATTTTATTATGCTAAGGTTGAATATATAATACATATATTTATCACATTATTATTTATGTGAGCTATACAGTGCATACAAAAGCTGACAGGTTATATTGTATCAAAATGCAGTTAAAAGGGATTACAAATTGTACTATATTAAAATTGTTGTGATCAATAATAACTTGCAAAACCAATGCATAAATGCCAAAGCCAATAACTATATCGTCATTTATAACATAAATGGAGAGTGGGCAGTGGAATCCCAGAGTGGTTTGGGTTGGGAGGGATGTAAAAGTCCATCTAGTGCCACCCTGCCGTGGCAGGGACACCTTCTACTGTCCCAGCTTGTTCCAAGCCCTGTGCAACCCGGCCCTGAACAGGCTGTGCCTTGCAAAACTGTAGCATCATTATTTCTGCACCACCACCATGCTCTCCACTAAATCGTTTCCCCAGCTGCCACATCCACACATTCTTTGGACACTTTCAGGACTGGTGACTCCACCACTTCCCTGGGCAGCCTGTTCCAAAAGCTTAGTCTTAAACAAATCTTTTCTCTCTTCCTGTGCTAAAGGTGAAATTTCTCCTTGTCTGCACACAGCACTTGAGCCACCTGCTATTTTCTGTTCCAGGGTTTCCTGAAAATCCCAATCTGGTGGCTGAAGCCTTCAAGCCATAAGAAACATGGAGAGCATGCACAAGACCAAGTGAATGGGATCACCTGGAAGATGGAGGCTTTGCAGGTGTCTGCTGCAGCAGGTGAGCTTGGCCAGGCTTTGAAAGGAATCATCTGTGGTTGTTCTTTGAGTAAAAGCCAAATTTCAATCCAAAGCCTTAAAACCCTTCTGAAACCTAGGAGGGGCTGCATGAGTTGCATCAAGGTTATGGTGAAAGGACCACTCAGGAGACAGATGCAGTTTTGGACATAAATGCTGGATAATCCTGTTGTAGGGCTTTTCCTCAGCTGGATTTGCTCAAAACCCCACTGAATTTTGTAGCAGAGTCTCTTTGTCAGTGTCCGTCCTGAAGACGGTGGCAGCATTGTGAAGCGTCTCCTTCATGAGCACAGAGGCAATTGGCTTCAAGTGCCAGACTCCTGAAGCCACATTTAATTCCCTTCAGGCTGTGTGGCTTTTTGGAAGCTGGAAAAGGAGGTGTGGGTAAAGCTTGCATAGTATCAAAGACCTTAAGTGCAATTTGTTCCACTAAAGGTCAAATCCAAATTAAAAATCAGCCAGGGCAGCAAAATCAAGTGAGGGTTGAAAAGAGGGAAGAAAATGAAGTGGAAATAAAAGAATTGGAAAATGAGGAACAAATTGATTTTTCATTTTGTATTAAAAGCAATATTCTTCTGGTGCTGAATTGTGCTGCAGGGCAGGACCCCTCTCCTTGCAGAAATTTTCTTTACATTTTTCTCCTTTTGCCTCAAACCTTTTCTGAGTTTCATTTTCTCCCCTGTTGATTTTAGTAGTGGAGCTAAGAGCAATTTAACTTAGCTTGCAGTAGGTTTAATCAATAAGTAACACTATTTATCAATGGGAATAACTGCTCCTAGTTCCGAAATTTGCAGTGTAGGAAGTGTAGGACCTGTTGGGAAATTACTGGGATGTATTTTGTGTGCTGGATATGGCTATGGCAGGGGAATGAGGTGACCTTTAAGGTCCCTTCCAACTCTAACCAGTCTGGGATTCCTGGATACTCTAAGTGGACTCCAGACTCCTTCTCTAAGGGAAATGTGACTGTTATCTCTCAGGTCTATACAAATCATGTCGACTCTTCTGTTATTTGTTTCTTCCTCCTCTCCCTTCCCCCCTTCAAAGCTCCAGCAGAACCCATCCACCCAGGCCTGGATCTCTGTTATGCTGGCAGGATAGAGATAGCAGGAGAGGCCTCTCTGGAAGACCTGAAGATGCAGGTTAGATATTCTCCTGTGTTGGACTGTGCAGCAGCACTGTGATGACTTGAGCTCTATTAACAGCTCTTTTATTTCCTTTTCCCCTGTCTCCAGTCTGTTGGGCTATGGCATTTATGCCATGGTCACTGGTAAGTACCAAGAGGCAGCTGGAGCACGTAGCTAAAACACTTCCTTAGTGTCCCTGCTGTCCCCATCCTCCCTGTCATGTGTCCTGGCCTGCAGGAGCCTTGTTGCACTTCAGCTGAAGCTCTGCCTTGCAGCTTTTGCCTTTATTTCAGTATAAAATCTCTCCATGGGAAGCACACACATAACAAGCACCTCCTTTCCACATTGTTCCTGTGTTAGTTTTCTGCATTATTTTTTTTAATTTCTGTATGTGGAATCTGATGAATAAAGAATTTTTTTGGGGTGCATAGGTTTGTCATCCAGGAAGGCATGGCTTATTTTGTTTGGCCAGAGACTAAAATATCTTTGTATGGTTTTAATGCACTAAAAACCAACCAAGCAAAGCACCCCAAAAGAAAAAACTAATCCCAAAACCCACCCCAAACCCACAAAGGTGTATAACCCAGTCCTACCAAAAGGCTCTGTGTGGTTTAAGCAGTTGATTGTTCTACTTGAACTGCATGAGGAAGGACCTCTCACCTGATTCTGCTCCATGCCAACACTTATTTTTTTGGGTATGACTTCAGTTTTGGGTTCTGCCAGGCTACTGCTTTGGAGAGCTGTGTGCAGCTTGAACAAGGAGAACTGGCTGAACGTGAGAAGTGTTGTGTCCTTGGGAAGGGCTTAGAGGAGCTCAGCACTTGGTCAGAGACTGGGATAAGGATTGCAACAGCCCCATTCCCTCCCAGTTGTTCAAATTTTAGTTAAAAAAAGAAATTTGGTACTTTGGAAATAGAAGTTGAGTTGAGAATTGTTGAGAGGAAGGGAAATCCAACTCTTCTTGAGGCTGAAAAGTGAATGTTTTGCTGATAGCCACAAGCAACAGCTGGTGTGGAATAAATCTCAACACCTTGCCCTCTTTTTTGAGAGTTAATCCAGTGCTTTTCTATTTTTCCCAGCTGGCTGCTAAAGTGAATGACCAGGTATTTCTGTTTTTCAGGCTCTGACCTTACCCTGCTGCCAGGAGCAGGTTGTGCCCCTGCCCTCATTCCTCAGAGCTTGGACAATGGATAGCAAACGTCCCGGGAAGCTCCTCCGGGACAACAAGCGGAGACTCAGGTGGCTTTCCTGGGGAGTGTGCAACAGGCTGGACGTGGGATGGATTGTGGGGAGATTCATCAGCTCAGTCTGGGTTGGAAAGGATCTTAGAGATGAGCAGTCCCCCCCCTGCCATGGGCAGGGGCACCTTCCACTGTCCCAAGTGCTCCAAGCCCCAGTGTTCAGCCTGGCCTTGGGCACTCCAGGGATCCAGGGGCAGCCACAGCTTCTCTGGGCACCCTGTGCCAGGGCCTGCCCACCTTCACAGGGAGCAATTCCTTCCCAATATCCCATCCATCCCTGCCCTCTGGCAGTAGGAAGCCATTCTCTGTGTCCTGTCCTTCCATCCCTTGTCTTGAGCTTTCCTCGAGGCCCTTCAGGCACTGGAATGGGCTCTGAGCTCTCCCTGGAGCCTTCTCCCCAGCTCTCTCAGCCCAGCTCCAGAGCCAGGTAGACAATCTCTGTTCTGTTTTCAGTGACTACAGGCTGGGTGCCAGAGTGGAAATCTGCATAGAACCCTTGCAAGAAGAAGAGAATTTGGGGTAAGAGCTCAAGATTTTTATTTCTCTTGTTTGTTACATCTCTGCATTTGGGGGAAGCCTTCATTGAGTAGCTTGTGACTTCAGGGCTCTCAGGATGTGGGAAAACCTTGGAAGTTATTAATTGTTTTCTACAAACAAAATGAGGGAGGGCAGGAGGGGGAGGAAGCTGGGAATTCTGAAAGAATGGCTCACAAGAATTTCCATTCTCTCATCCTGCTGCCAGCCCCCAGGAGCTGCTGCTGCGAGTCCAGATGGGAATACCAGGAGAGAGGGACTACTCTGACTCCCGGGATTTGGTGTGGGATATCTCCAAGGAATGCACAGCCTGGGCTCTGAGGCAAAGAGTGGCTTCTCACTATTGTCTCCCTGTAGATAAAATTGAAATAGCCAAATACTTCCCTGAGAGATTTGAGTGGCTGCCAATATCTAGCTGGGTAAGATCTGGATTGACAGCATCCCACAGCTGTTGGAGAGGAGCGTGTGTTGGTTTGGGCTGCAGGTCCTTAGGGATTGAATTTAAAGAGAATTCTAAACTCTTCTGCTTTGATTTTGTTCAGACACAGCAAATCTCCAAGAGGAAAAGGAGGAAAAAGCAGGAGAGTTTGCAGTCAGCCCCTTATCACCTGAAGGATGGAGACATCATTGGGGTGAAGGTAAGTTTCCCTGGATTTAATTGTTGCACAAGGATCAGGTTCAGGCAATGTCCCCTTTGCAGTATATTTATTTCTGCCTGGTTTTCTCTCATCCTGCTGCATTTCTGAGAGTGCTGGGATGTGGGTTTGGACACTGCATTGTATTGATAGGAAATCTCTTGCTGCTGCTGCTTTTCCTTTTTCTTGCCCTCATTTTTTGACTTGGGTTTTTTTTTGAATTCTGAGTAAAATCCAAGGAAGTGCCCTTTAAAAATCTCATTATAGATACAAACCTGTTACATATTATGGATTACTGAACTAGGACAGTTCTGTTCTAAGGTGTGAAAAGGAATTACCCAGAACTGAGCTCTGAGCTAGCAATCAGGCTTAGTTAGAAGGAAAGAAGATTCTGGATGGATTTTAAAGCAGTAGGAGAAAAATGTGATGTGCTATCCTGCTATTTTAGCCTATTGGAAGGAGTCCGTCCCTGGAAGTGTTCCAGGCCAGGTTGGATGGGGCTTGGAGCACCCTGGGACAGTGGAAGGTGTCCCTGCCCATGGCAGGGGTGGCACTGGATCATCTTTAATATCCCTTCTAACTCAAACCATTGCAATTCTAATTAACTTGAAATTAATCAGTGCAAAAGTAGTCAAAAGAAACCATCTGGAAATTTATTGTGTCAGTCGAGGAACGGCTGGGAGATAGTTTGGCCTTCTGACTTTGATCTCTCCAATCCTTTTTCATAACAGAACCTTCTCCTTGATGACACCAAGGACTTCAGCACCGTCAGGGACGACATGGGGAAAGAGAAGCAAAGGCAGCTGGCTCTGGAAAAGAGGAAAAGGTAGTGAGCACTTAGTTCCATTTTTCTTTAGGAATATGCAGAGTGTTTGCTACTTTTCAGAGAAGCTGTGGCTGCCCCGTCCTTGGAAGTGTCCGCAGCCAGGTTGGACGGGGTTTGGAGCAGCTGACATAGTGGAAGGTGTCCCTGCCTGTGGCAGGGGGTGGCACTGGGTGGCTGCCCTTGTAATCCAAACCATTCCATGATTCAGCCTAATTGGATAATTTTTGAGGCCAGTGGTAGCTGGGTGCTGTCAGAGCACGCAATTCCAGTAGTCCTGCAGGGAGAACTTGGATAATCCAGACTCCTGGCTCTCGATGTTCCTGCACTGAACCTCATGGTTTTTCTGCCTGGAACACACCATGGAGATGAAAATGAACCCTTGGCTGGCCTGGCCTTGCACAGGCTGTTTTCACAGCTCACTGGAACGCAGAGTTCAGGCCAGCACTTAATATTAACCACATCATTTCTGTTTTCCAGCCGCCAGGAGCGTGTCCAGGATCCCTTTTTCCCCGAGGAGAAGCTCCCCATGAAGCCCCGCAAACCAGAAGTGGCTCTTTCCATCAACGTGGGGGTTTTCAGATAGCACCAGGAGCTGCTCTGCCCACACCACCCTGTACTAACCTGGCCTCTAGGGCCTCAGCTCCAGCAGCAAGAGGGGCTTTCCCAAAGTGTCTTCAAGGATCCCTGAGGCACAAGCTGGATGTAGGATTCAGGAAAACTGATTTTCTTCTGCTCTCTCTTGGTGAAGTGCTTTAAGGTCTCTTTCTCAGTGTGGTACTTACTCTCAGGCTGAGTAAATGCACTTTATGGAGGAGGAAAAGGATTAATGTATTGTATAACCCCTCGGTGACTCTTTTGTAACCACCCAAAATACTGTGTTGGGTCAGATCTGACCTCTTGCACCATCACTACTGAGGTTTAATGCAGTCATAATCATCTCTTTTTAGAAAGTTTTTCCCATCTCTGATGACTGAAGTTGCTACTGATACCAGAATTTGCTTTTCTTTCTTTATCTCTAAACCTAAGTCTGTAGGAGCTGGAGTCAGCCCTAAGAGCGAGGGAAATGTGGAAATCTCTGAGCAAAGTGTAGGAAATTGGCTCAAAAAGAGCAAGTCCGGGACCTGTCAAGATGTAAAACCTGGAGACCTTTTGTGATATGGAGCAACAGGGAGGTAATCTTAGATTCTGAAATTTCTGGGGCTTGTTTTGTTGCCCATAAACTTCATTAACAGACAAGACGGTTGAAAAAAATGGACAGATCCAATGTTTGATCTTCAGTGGGTTTTACTGTATTCAGGAAAAGGGCTTGTATTTATTTTCAGTGCTCCTCTTCAGAGGAATTTCCCTCATTTCTCATCTTTCCAGCTTTTCTGATATTCTGTTACATTGGAGAACCTGTTTCTCTTGGTGTCCTGAGCTGACTGAGCAGCTCACTGATCTGGGCTCCAGGTCAAAGGCTATAAGTATTAACTCCAAAGTGAGCCTGATTATCCTTAATTAAATCTGTGATAATGACAGGACAAAACACAAGTTTGCTTTTAGGGGCTGCAGTAAATATTTGACCTATTTGCTGTATGTGTCGATTTTGTAGTGGGAGCTGCTAGTTGAGCAGATTTCCTCAAATTTTGGCTAACATGAGATTTTTCATGTACCTTTTATAGGTGAACACTATTCTGGTATTTCAGACACCATAAAGATAAAAACTGACACTCTGCTATCAGAAAAAAAAAAAAAAAAAGAAAAGCACCATGAAATGCACGATTATTAATTTCTCTGCATATCTTTAGAATTCAGCAGGTGCTCCTGAGCTTTTTGGGGCTGATGCTCTGCACAAGGGGCTGTTTAATGTCCTCACTCACTCGAATCCTGAAATCCCAGTTTTCTGTCCCAGAGGAGGGCAGCAGATGTTTTCCCAATTTTAATTTGTGTCACCTTCTTTCAGGTCTTCTTGGGAGCCTGGGTTTACAGTAGGGATCAGAGGTGCTGATTCCAAAGGTTTGTGTTCCCACGTGGTTCCAGCCCATTGGGTTTATTTGCTGTCACTTTAGTTCCTCTGGTTCCTGCTGGAGAGCTGGACTGAGCTCAGCCTTCCCCTCTTGAATAACTCTGGTCTCTCTCTGAGAACACCAAGTTTGGAGAAATTGAAATGCAAATTCCAAGTGGGAATTTTGTGCCTTTGTTCAAGTGTAATGTAGCAGCGCCTGCACTGAACCAATCTTGGATTATTTCTAATGTTGGCTCAAAATGCTTTTTTTTTTTTTCCTAAAACTCTTGTGGGCCATTCCACAATGACAGGGTTCATGAAAAACGGGGCTGAGGAGAGGAAACACCTTTTGGACATGGAGTCTTTGTGACTCCTTGGGTTTTGATGGTTATTTGCAAGGCTGGAAGAGCTTTCATCTTTATTTTTCAAGTGTTCTTCACAAAATAAAATGTCATTTTTATCTGCCTAGCTGGGTTGTCTGTGGATGTCTCAATGGTTGGGAATGGCACAAACTGGATTCTGACATGCTTTAATTTTCCAATGCTCCTGAACTGACATTCCCACCTCTGGAGGAGGTTTCCCCATTCTCTGTGGCCGTTGTCTTTTCCTGAGGCTCCTGGCTTGGTCCTGGCTCAGGGCTCTGAGTACAGGAGCAGCTTTGCTTTGTCCCGTGTTTCCAGTCACTTGAGGAAGGCAGGGAAGGTTCCTCCATCAGGACACAAAGCCACTCTGCAGCCCTAGACCTATAAAAAGCCTTGGAATCTTTTTTTATCCCAATTTTAATTAGTTATTTGGACTGGTTATTTTGAGTAACAGGTTTTGACTGAAATTAGCAATTAACTTCTAGAGACTATTAAGCCACTTTCTGGGAAATTAAATATTTTTAGCCTTTTTTTGTTTGCTTGTTTGTTTGTTTTCTTTTTGGTCATTTGGCTCCTCCCATTTTGCTCAGACCCTTCTGGAATTCTGGACCTGGAGACTACAGATTTCCAGGTACAGGGAGATTTCCCAGAGCTGAACTGAGATTCCTCTACTTCTCTCAGCATGCTTCCTGATGAGTGTGGTGCAGAGTTCATTGCATTTCCAAGAGGTTTAGCAGGGTTCAGTGGGATATTGGGAAGAAACCCTTCCCATGAGGGTGGTGAGGACCTGGCCCTAGCTTTTGGTTCTTCAGTTCAATGGAGCTCTGCTTTCACAGGGAGCCTCTGCAGGAAAATGAGTAAATGAGGCCAAATTTAAACTTCGGCCCCCCCCCCCCCCCCAAGATTCCTCCTCAGGCATGGAAAAACCCGGATGAACCACACAAAACTAAAATAAATATGCCTCTTCCCCAGACCATCTTCTTCCCCGTCTTCTTGCTCCCTTTGGGACTTCCTCTGATGCCCTCGAATGTGGAAGCTGTCAACACCTCCTGTTCTTCCCAGGATCACCAGATCCTGGAGACTGTCTGGGGACCTCAGCAGCAGTGGGCTGGAGGGGGAAGGTAAAATTCACTTTTCTCAAGCACCTGCTGGCAGGAGCCCAGGTGAAATTACTCACTTGGCATGAGAGTCCCTGCTTCTTTTTTGCTGGAAAAATTTCCCTGCCTGCACTAAGGCCAGATCAATTTGCTTTTTAATTCCCAAATCTGATTCTTTCCTTACAGAAGGGTGTGGGCTGGAATGGAATGGGTGATCCAGTCCACCCCCTGCCATGGGCAGGGACACCTTCCACTGTCCCAGGCTGCTCCAAGCCCCAATGTCCAACCTGGCCTTGGACACTGCCGGGGATCCAGGAGCAGCCACAGCTGCTCTGGGCACCCTGTGCCAGGGCCTGCCCACCCCCCCAGGGAATGATTCCTTCCCAATATCCCATCCATCCCTGCCCTCTGGAAATGGGAGCCATTCTCTGTGTCCTGTCCCTCCATCCCTTGTCCCCAGTCCCTCTCCAGCTCTCCTGGAGCCCCTTTAGGCCCTGGAAGGGGCTCTGAGCTCTGCCTTGATCCTCCTCTCCAGGTGAACATTCCCAGCTCCCCCAGCCTGGCTCCAGCCTTGGAGCATCTCCCTGCTCTCCTCTGGATTTGCTTCCTTTTTTTTTTCTTGTGTTTAGTGATGAACCAAAAAAAAAAACCCAAACTTTTCCTCATATGCTTCACCTCCCCCTGACACGCAGCATTTCTCCTTACACATTCTATTTGCTGCCTGTTGTGCTGAGGGGTGGGAGGGTGCGGTTTTGGAGCTGTTTCTGTGGGTTTTGGGGCTGTTTCAAGGGCTTCTTTTTGGGGGCTGTTTCTTGGGGTTTGGAGGTTGTTTTACGGGGTTTTTGGGGCAGTTTCTGGGTGTTTTAGGGATGTTTCCGGGGGTTTTGTTTCCAGGCTTTTTGGGGCTGTTTCAAGGGTTTGGGGGGGGCCTGTTTCTAGGGTTTTTGCGGCTATTTCTTGGGGTTTGGGGGCTGTTTCTGAGGGTTTCGGTGTTGTTTTCAGGTTTTGAGGCTGCTTCTGGGAGTTTCGCGGTTGTTTACAGGTTTTGGGGCTGTTTCTGGGCGTTTTTGGGGTTATTTCCAGGGGTTTTATGGTGCTACTTCCCGTTTTTTGTGGGGGACGTTTCCAGAGTTGTTTTTACCCCCTGATGGCGGAGCGCGGCGGGCTGCGGATGCTATGGCCGGGGTGCCCCTTAGCGACGGGCCGCTCGCGAGTTTTGGGGGCTGTTTCCGCGAGTTTTGGGGCTGTTTCCGGGGATTTTTATGCGGGGCGGGCCGGTTGCTATGGCCGCGGTGCCCCTTAGCAACGGGCCGCGCGCACGCGCCGCGCGGGGCACGCCGGGAGCGCCGGGCCGGGGCCGGGCGGGTCTCGCCGCGATCCCGGTTCGAGCCCGGCCCGGTCCCGGTCCCGGTCACCGCGATGAACGAGGCGGTGTCGCGGCAAACGCGGGAGACCCTGGGGCAGGTGATCCGCAAGCCGCCGCTCACCGACGCGCTGCTGAGCAAGCCGCCCTTCCGCTACCTGCACGACCTCATCTCCGAGGTGGGTGTGAGACTCCCGGGGGAGCCTCGGGGGTGCCCCGTTCACCTCCCCGGGCTGCGCCGCACTGCGGGGCGTGCTCCGAGCCTGGGGCAAATCGCGGGGGTTTTGGGGTGCTGGGTGGGAAAGGCACGTGTAGGGGTAGGGAAAGGGGGGTCACGCTGGCAGAGGAAGGGGTGGGTGGGGTTTTGGGGAGGAATTGTTCCCTGTGTTATAAATGAGAGACGAAAGTCTCGATATTCAGCAAAGTTTAGATTGCTTTATTTGATATAGAAAGAGCAAGCAGCGCTGGGGAACGTGAGGGGTCACCGCCCACTCCACGCCCCACCGAACTTTGGTTTGCAGCCTCTTCTTATACTGTGGTTTCTCGTTGTAATCAATAATTTTTGGATTTTTGTTGTCATAAGCGGTGGTGGTTGAATAAACGTCCTTACACAAATTCACAAAGCCTTTGGGTGATAATCAGTCACAGATAGCCATCTGGTCCTTGTAGATAACCACCAGAGAAGTTCTGGAAGTCTGGTCCTTGAGATGAGCAGTATTGATCAGACAAAGGCAAGAAGTGCTATTGGGAAGTCCGATTTTGCAAGCTGGTAGCTAATACAACTTATTTGGAAAGCATAACATATTATAATGTAACATAATACAACATAATATAACATAACAAGGTGATTTTAAACAGAATGATTTAATCGTATAATTTCCTTTATCTAGTGTCCGTGCTCCACTTTAGAGCTTAGTATTCTGGTTTATCCAAACTGCAATGCTTTTGTGATTAACATGAATCTTTTATCAGCTATCACACCTGGGAGGGTGGGGAGGCCTAGGGAAGCTGTGGCTGCCCCTGGATCCCTGGGAGTGTTCCAGGTTGGACACTGGGGCTTGGAGCAGTCTGGGGTAGTGAAACATCACAGAATCACCGAGGCTGGAAAGCCCTCCGAGATCGCCGAGCCCAGCCTGTTCCCGATGCCCACTTTGTCCCCAGCCCAGAGCACTGAGTGCCACGTCCAGGCATTCCTTGGGCACCTCCAGGGATGGGGACTGCACTTCAATGGGTGGCCACCCTTTCCATAGAGAATACATTTCCTGCTGCTGCACAAGGTTTATTGAGCAGAGGCTTTAAATGTTCTTGACTTACCCCATTTCTTCTGTTTTTTAGGTGATCAGAGTGACAGGTTTTCTGAAAGGACTTTACACAGATTTTGAGTTGAAGTCAGATAACGTCAAGGTGAGCATGAGACTTCCATATTTATTTAGCTCTCAGCGTTCTTTGCAACTTGCCACAAGGTTCGTTTGGTCTTTTCTGTGTTCAGCGTCAAGGACCTGTTGTTATTTTTGTAAAGAAGTTGTGGAAGTTCCTGCCTGTGGGTTATACTGTGCATTCCCTGGGGTGAACACCTATAGATTTGTGCTTAGAGAGGTTTTGAAGAGTCTTGTGGTCTCCCAAGAGAATCCGTGGTCCTAAACTTATTGCTCTATATATTTTTGTGTATATACAAATACACATATATGTATGTGTGTATGTAATGATATATACATTAAATATCCTTGTTTAATATCCCAGGACTCAGCTCTCTAGGAAATGCATTACACAGTAGCTTTATTGCAGTATAAAACTGGCTGATTATTGAAAGAGGAGGTTAATATTATCACTGAAAACTGCTTTTCTTAAGTCCAAGGGTGACTTTACTCTCCGTTTGCTGCTTTCCCCTGATTTTTGGCTGAGCTGATGCCGAGTTCTCCAGCTCCCAGCCTGATTTGAGAGCTTTGGTTGCTGATTCCTGGCAAACAAAGCAGTGTTTATGTGTTCCACTTAGGCAGCTGATCCCATGGTGTTTGTTTAACATAGCAACTGAAGTGTGAGCTCTGAGAGCCTGACTTCTCATCCCTCCACGTTTTAGTCACTGACTAATGCATGTGTTTATTTCTGTGACTGCTCCTACCACTGTCAGGATAACTAAAATTTATAACTGAATGGTTGTTTTTTTGATAGTGTCCTTGTTGACCCAAAAAGCAGATTTGTCAGCAGCTCCTGAGCAGGTCTTTGTTGCATTTATGTGCCGCCATCTCTCTGAGAATTTGTCTCACAAATTTCTTTCACAGCCCATGAGTCCATGGGGTTTTCCAGAGCTCAGGCAGAGGAGATCAAAATCCTGGAGTATGGGGGAAAATGTCTCAACCTTGAGTTCCTCTTCCCAAAACACTTGGGAGGAAGATTTGGCTGCTTTTTTAATGTGATCTCTCTTGGAGTTGTAAAATATGAGTAGAATAATTTTTATCTGAGTAATCAATAGGAGAGAGCTGTAAGGAAGACTGAAACCATGAAGATTCCTTAATTGTGAGGGCTTCTGTGAAATTTCACTTGGCTTTACTTTGTTTATTTGATCTTTTATTTTTTTACTTCTGATTTTACATAATCACTGGAGGACATCTCTGTTGAAGGGCAGCTGGGGCAGGTTGTTTGTAAAGTATAATTGTAAAACTAAAAGAAATCTGTTAATTGCGGAGATAAACGTTTCTCTTAATTGCTCCTTTTACACCAGGATAAGGATTCCAAAATCAACTTCCTTCAGAAGGCCATCGATGCTGTTGTGATGGTGACAGGAGAGCCACTGTCAGTGAAACCTGCACGAGTGGTGGCTGGACACGAGCCCGAGAAAACCAATGAGTTTCTTCAGGCAATTGGGAAGTGTTGCTTAAATAAGGTGGGACAGAATTACACAGATTTTATGCACACAGGGAACAGGGACTACAGGAGAGGGAATAGCCTCAGGCTGGGCCAGGGAAGGCTCAGGTTGGACATCAGGAGGAATTTCTCCATGGGAAAGGGTGGTCAGGCACTGGAAGGGGCTGCCCAGGGAAGTTTGGAGTCCTTATCCCTGGAGGTGTCCAAGGAACACTTGGAAGTGGCACTCGTTGCTCTGGGCTGGGGACAAGGTTGGGCTCAGTCACAGGCTGGACTCGATGACCTTTGGAGGTCTTGTCCAACCCAAATGATTCTGTGCCTTAATTACCCCTCTTTTGTCGTTAATTGCACAGTAGAAACGTTTTGTCATCCCTTAATAACAGTAGATGGAGAATTCATGATCTTTAGCAAGAGTTTGAGCCAGCTTCCCACACAAATGCACTCTGAATATTAAGGATTTTAATGTTCACTGCTGTTCAATTTATTTGTTTGTCTTTTAATAATGTTTATTAGATTGGATGCTTCAGACCCTTTAAAATTTTGGGGTACAGATACACTAATTATACAACCAGTTGCTCACCTTTGACTTTATCTCCTTTCAGTCAAATCTCTTAATTGTGAAGTGAAAGTAATTTTTGCACTGTGCTTTTTTTGATAATGGAAATGTAATAATGGAGAAATTTGATAACTGGTTGAAAACAAATGCAGGGGCTGTTCTTACACAGAGTTACTGCATTCTTTCATGAAATTATTATGTTTTTACCCTGAATTGTGACATTCTTAAAATAATAATTACTGCATTCATTATTTAATGGAACAGTTTACTCATTTCAGTGGTGTTTTTCTGTTCCTTGCAGCTGTCCAGTGATGCTGCTGTAAAAAGAGTCTTGGCTGGGGAAAAAGCTGATGCTAAAGGGAAACCTCCACCCTCTAAACCTCGAGATAAAGAAAGCAGAGAGCCCAAAGCAGAAGAACAAAAAAGCCATAGGAATAAAGAGGTAGCACTTGCATTTTTGGGGGAATATAGGAGTACCGTGATTTATTTGTTTGGGGTTTTTTTTAGCATTTTTGTGTTTGCAGAGTCACTGTATGATTGAGTTGCCATGAATTGGAATTAATTTTTAGTGTTTGCTTTCTTTTTAGAGCAGGAGAGACACTGAAATTAAAGACAGAAGCCCCAGCAGAGACAGAAAACCCAAAGGAGATTTGAAAGAGACCAGAGAAAGAGAAAAGGAGAGGGATAAACAGAAGAATAATGAAGAGAGGCACAAAGAACCTGAAAGAGACACCTCGAAGGAAGGAGAAAAACAAGAGAGGGAAAGAAGCAAAAGCAGAATAACCAAGCAAGGAAGAGAACAAGAAAAACACAAAGAAAAAGGAGACCCAGAGCGAAGAGATGACCTTGGGCATGATAAAGGACAGGAAAGGGAGAAAAGACGTGAAGGAGGAAGAGAAAAGGACAGGCTGAAAGGAAGAGATAAAAATAGAGACAGAGAAGGAGAGAAAGACAGAGAGAGAGGAAGAGATCGGGACAGAGAAAAAGATGGGGAGCATTTCAGGGAACACGGAAAGGAGAAAGCAGAGAAAAAGGTAATTGAAATCTTATTTTGGAGAAGAACTTTCCCCACCCTGTGGTTGGGTCTGTGTTTGTTACAGTGGCCTTCTGTGTTTGTATTCCTGCTCATTCAGCAGGAAGGGACCTTGTTCCAAACCCCTGCCATGGGCAGGGACACCTTCCACTGTCCCAGGCTGCTCCAAGCCCCAATGTCCAACCTGGCCTGGGACACTTCCAGGGATCCAGGGGCAGCCACAGCTTCTCTGGGCACCCTGTGCCAGGGCCTGCCCACCCTCCCAGGGAACAATTCCTTCCCAATATCCCATCCAGCCCTGCCCTCTGGCAATGGGAAGTCATTCCCTGTGTGCTGTCCCTCCAGGCCCTTTTCCAAGTCCCTCTCCATCTTTCTTGTTGGCCCCCTTCAGGTGCTGGAGGGCCTTCTCAGAATTGGAACTGAATGGTCTTGAAGGTCCCTTTCAACCCAAACCCGTCTGAGATTCCTGGATATTCTAAGGATTTTAAGTCCTAAACTGCCTTGAAAGCCACCTCTTCATTGCCTTTCATTTTGCTATTCTCTTTCTTCCTCCTCTAAATATTTATTTTTCTGCCATTCTATTCTGTTGCTAAAAATTCAGGATTGATGGGAACCAAAATGCTTCTCTTGAGTCTAAACCAGTTCATTTATTTCCAGCCCTCAGATTCTGAAGAATCTGTGCTTAGAAAGCCACAGAGGTCAACTAAAGACAGCAAGTGCCAGCCAGACACTGAGGTTAGTAGTGGAGGAGGTAGGAATATTCAAAGTGTGGCATTTTCATTTGGGAATCTGCTTGAAAACAGTGTAGGGTTGAAAGGTAGGTAAAGGGCAAGTTTTAGGGCTGGGAAAGACATGAAATAGATGCTTCCCTGAGTTTTTTGGTTGTTCATTTATTAAAAATTTCTCAGAACTCAGACAAAAAAAAAAGTCTACCCAATTTATTTCAAGATTTTATTTCTGTGTATTCATGTTTTGGACACATCTTAGGGTCACAGACTGGTTTGGATTGGGAGAAACCTTAGAGCTCATCTCTTCCAACCCCCTGCCATGAGTTTTCTTTATTCCTCAGATCTTTCCTGGAAAGCTGATAGGGTTTCTGTATTTACTTTTGAATTTTAGCAGAAATTACTGTTCTGGAAAGAAAATGAGTCCAGTGTTGTTTCAGGGTCCATGTTTTGCATCTGGAAGAGCTTCTCAGTGTCTCTGCGCAGAAGCTGCTGCGTGTGACACCACTGTGCCTCCATCTACTGCTTCCTGATGACCTGAGGCAATTTGGGGAATTATGGAGCCACGTGGCCAGATGTTTAAAGAGGGAGACTTCAGTAAATTAACCTAAAGCAGCACAGGCTGAGGAAAAACCAGGCAGGATCCCAAGACTAGTGGGAGTCACTGAGCCCACTGACATTACTGTGTCTTCCCCATGAGATGACAAATTTATGGCTCTTCCTTGACTCCAATCCTACCAAACTCTTTAAGTTATTGGCACTGAGAGGGAGAACTTATGAAAGAGGTGTATTTTGTTTTTAGCCTCCAGCTAAATATTCGTGGCCAAGTCAAACTTCCTGCAAATTGGGTCTCTAATGGAAATTCTGAGCCTCATCCCAAGCTCTCGTCGTGCTCTTGGGCACCACAATAATGCAGCAAAGCAGTAAAGTTTCATTTCCCCTCCTAAGTGCTTTTGGGAGGGATTCCAAGGCCTTGGAATTATTACCTGAAATCCAAATGACATTCCTGCCTCTGCCTGCTTGCGTAAGAGTGGAGGCTGCTCGTTTCTGAGGTGATGAAAACACAAACTTTTAGAGCAGAGCATGGCAAATGTCATCATTTTAAAGCTGTGGAAGGGAGAAATGACGTGACAGCGTGCCCACTTAATTTTGGGTGCTGAGGTAGCTTGCACAAAGTGACTTAGAGGGAATTCCAGCAGGAAATCATTGGAAATTGCATCCCCTGGATTTGGCTTGATCTTCTGGTCCTCACAGAAGTTTCCCAGCCTTTATTTCCAGGGATTTACTCCGATTTAATCACTGTGGCTCCACCTGGGTCACGTGGCAGGGAAACAAGTGCATTGAAAAGAAAACAAACAACTTTCTGTGCACATGAAGGATATTAAATCGTATTTTGTGGTCTCTGCTGCAGAATTAATACATCTTCAGCATCTCTCTTTAGCTTTTTATATGTATTTTTTTCTGTAGATAGTTACAGAATATATATTCACTATAATAGAAGTGAAGCAGTTTGAGGCAGTACCCAACAAGTCAGCCACAGTTTTTTCCCCTCAGGATTAACTTCTTTAAGTTTTTACTGCATTTACTTTAGAGAACAGATCAATTTAGATTTTGGGGTATTTTTAAAATACTCTACATGGACAGCAAAGCTGTCACTTAAAGTTTAGTCTCTGGCTTTGCTTAATGAGATTTTCACTATTCATGCAAATCTGTTTTTCTTGCTGCTAATTATCCACACCAGCTTCCAAATCTGCTTAAGGCTGACTTTTTTTTGTAATTTAAATGTATTTTTCTATTGCTAAAGAAACCTTTGTGTTACCCAGTGTGCAGTAGTCATCACATGGGTATCCATAATTTTCTGGAGCTAGAAGAAAGCAGAGATAAGTAGGAATTAAGAGACATTTGGCTACCACATGGCAATCAGAAGCTGCCTCAAGGCTGGCTCTGGCATCCTGCAGTTTGGGATCAGGGTTGAATTGTGTTCTGTTCACTCTCAGGGAAAAATCAGATTTAAAATGGCCTTTTGGATCTTCTGAATAATGAAGATCATTATTATTTAGACTTGACAAGAGGTGGGAGAGGTCAGAGAGCATCTGGTGCTGGAAGTGGCTACAGAGCAGGTAAATAATTTCCCCCCGAGGCCAAACACTTTGGGAAAGTCTTTTCTGTGTTTCCCGTGGCAGCTGGAACTCTTGGCTAAAGCTTTCTGTAATATCCTGTCACTTCTGGCCACTAGCAGAATGGGTTTGATTTTTGCCCTGCAAACTCTATGGCTCTGGAAGTGGTCACTTGAAACAGCCTCTAAGTCCTACCTAATGAACTTCTTTTCCTCTTGGGACTTATTTAGGTTATGTAATCAAACTGTGGAATTAAAAAGAGGACAGCAGAGAGAATCATTCCACAGAAATCTGCAGGACGTCGCTCAAATACCTCTGTTCTGGGAATGTGCCTCTCTCTTTGGTGTCACTGCATCAGAAATCCATCATTTAAACTGCTTTAAAAACAAATTTTCCTCATCTCTTTGTGTTTGAGAAGTTTAAATTTGCAGAATCTAATACCAATAGGGCATCATCTTGCAAGACTTTAGGTGAGGAAAAGATAATTGAGTGATATTTTCCTAGTAAGTAGTATCACTCAAACTGGTCTTAGCAAGTGGAGATCTTTCCTTATATGTGGTTTTATTTATATAAAATACCTGCACACTTTATACTGTAGGATGGAAAGATACCCCCTGGCACTGTGGATTTAATTAGAGGAAAATTGTTGTGGAGGGTTGATGTGATGAAATCGCCATTCAAAGACTTAATTCTTATTTATTATTAGAGAACCATCAGTAGAGCTGATGAATTAGAGGGGGAAATCGCAGTGACTTATTTTATCATGAGCTCTGAAACACCAACAAACATTTTCTTCTGTCCTGAAGTGAAATTTGGCCTCTTTAGAGGTTAATAATGAGGACAAAGCAGCAGCCTGGATGGTTTGCAGAAGGCTCTGGATCCTCTCCACATGGAAACATAATTACTCAGGCCTGGGAAGCCTGCATGCATCCATCAAGGATTCCACTGTAATGTGTTTTTTTGCAGGATGGTGTGAGATGAAGTGCAAGATTTCCTTTTAATGGCTCCAGTGGCTGCTTTTCAAAGTCTTAAAGGGGAATAACCTCTTTTATCTCCTTTTGGAAAGCCCCCCAATCATAAATATTGTGGGCTTTCTGTTTTTGTATGCTGCCATGGTGAGTCAATGTCAGCTTTCACCCTGCACCCGCTGCCAGGCTGCACATGTGGCTCCACAAAAATTCTGTTTGTAGCCACATAAATAAACGACTAAATCCCCTCTTGCAGCAGCCTCAGCACCTATTCCCAGCTCCCTCCCCACCTGTGCTAATAATGACCTCACCCAGAGAGCTGCTGAGGCTGGGGTGTGCCAGATGTGCTCCTGATGGGGTAGGAGCTTTCCTTTCCCTCCTTCCATAGTGTTGGGCTTGTGGAGGTAATTATGAAGAATTAAAATTGAGAGGAACCACTTGAAGATTGCAGTTCTGTCTGGTTTTCCTTAGAACATGCCAGAATCTCCTTAAAAGGAGGGAACACTTCATGCTGGTGGAAAGCGTCTCTGTTCAGGGCAGGAGGTGGAAGGGAATGAGCTTTAAGGTCCCTTCTACTCAAACCATTGTTTGATAGCATAAAAATGGCAGAATTTGTGATTCTCAGGTCATTACTATGGACATAGGAGGTCTTTTCCAACCTTAATGATGATCAGCAGGGCTGAGACAAAATCCTGGATGAAAACTGCAAAAAAAAAAAAAAAAAAAGCACATAAGGAAGGAGATGCCGGGAGGTGCTAAACATATTTCAGGATTTTGGATAATAGACAGGGTTTTTATCCAGGGAAGTTGCCATTTAAGTAATGGACCATGTAAGCCTGGTAGCACGATTTTAAAATCCTTGCTCCTGTTTTGGAATGAAGTCTTAAAAGCTTTTGCAGCAGGTTGAAGAGGAGCTGTGTATCTGCTGCAGCTGAAACACAGAGGTGATTGTCAGAATCTTCCTCCTTTTTATAACCCCTGATATCCTTCAAGTCCAGCACAGGTGCTCTGCAGCTTCCACGAGGGTGAATACTCCTAATTCCCATTTGGAAGTTGTTTTTCCATCAAATAAGTTCATGTGAAAGAAAATAGCTGGCACGTATCCAGGAAAAAAATATCCACAGGCTTTGAGGGAAATAAATTCAGCATAAATGTGTGGATCAATTCTTAGGTCAATATTTGTTCTGTATAATGCTTAGAAAAGCAACACAGGGAAGTAGATTTTAGATATAATGGTATAATGTTTAAATCTACTGTTATATAAATTTCTGGCCTTTTTGTTTTGGGTTTTTTTTGGGTTTTTTTGGGTTTTTTTTCAGAATGAAACTCCTGCAAGGATATCAAAGCAGCCTTCAGCAAAAGGATCAAGGCATCGCTCCAAGCCCGGAGAAGAAGGTAACCACAGGGAGGATATTGTTATTTCTGTCAGATATGCTGGAGAGTTATTGAGTGGGAATAGCAGAAATACTTAAATATCCCTGTTTATTATTGTCAGGGTTTGGTTTGTACTCCCAGCCTGCATTTGTGAATCCAAAAGGCAATTTTCCTGCCTGCATTTGGGATGTAGGAAACAAGATTCAGTTCTGTTTGCTCTCGTTCCCCAGGCACAGTTGCAGATACAAATTCAGCCTGCTTTGGTAATTTCTGTGTAATTACTCTCTAAATGAGCTTTTGGACTTGTCTGCAACTGTTTCTGACATTTGACATTTGTTAAATATTTACAGCAGAGCAAAGTGGAGGTTTGAGCCTCGAAATGGTTTTAATTGGGTTTAATAGGCAATTGGGCCAGGCTTTCCAAATAAATTATTTCTTTGTGGAGGTGCTTCCTTGCAATTACATCACCAACTTTTGTAGCTCAGCCTTCAGATACTGTATTTAAACACTGACTGGAAAGTGGATTATCTTCAGAATATCCCAAATATGCACATCAGGAAGAAAGGAATCTTAGCTTAGCACTGCCATCCCTTTTTGTAGGAAACCCAGAGGAAGAGCCTGGAGAAACTCCTGGATAAGAAATAAAAGTGGCTGGTACCCGGAGCTTAGACAGCAGCAGTGGCACTGCAGTTTCTGTCTGTATTTCCCCCTCCTCTTATTTCAGGGATTGATCCTAATTTCCTTTCAGTGCTTTGTGCCCCTGGTGTTCTAATCCTACAGAAGTCACTGTACATAAATCACTTTAAAGTCTCTGTTCAGAAGATTCAGTGGCACCTGTGAATTGATGCCTGCTAAAACCAGCCAGTTCTGGTTAAAAATTGGTGCTGTTCAGACTAATGAAGATCTTCATACACTTAATTTGCCAATCTCAGTATTATTCATTTATATAAAGAGATCTTCTGTTGCTGGATGTCTTCCCAAGCACCCACGGTTTTTTTTGGATTTCTGTTTTAGGTTTCCATGTGTCTGAGGCAAAATACTGGAGTTATAGCAGTCCTGCTTTCAGGATAATGAATAGCCCTGTTTGGGCACCTGAAATACCTTGGAAAAACTCTGGCACTTGGGATCTGAATTTAGGAGCCTCATTCAAGTTGGTGCTAGAAAATTGAAATTTTTATGTCACATCTCCTGTGCTGTGAAGTCTGAGTAATTTAGCAGCTGAGCAACCCCTGTCTGGATTCCATTAAAACTGCAGCCTTATTTTACTGCTTAGTGATCCTTAGCTGATCCTATAACTTCTTTTATTTCCCAAGATTTCAGTATTTGTTTTATATGGCACTAAACTGCAAGGACCGGACACATCCCATTTATGAGATTGTCCCTTTAAAACCAGAATCCAGTTTTCCTGATCAGTTTAATACAGGGAATGACTTTAGGGTGAATATTTAAAAATACTCCTCTTTCCCTGATGCAGCACTCAAATTTTAGTTTAGAGCCAGGAATATTTTGTGGCATTACCCCTTTTTTTGTTCTGACACAGTGGGACTGCCATAGATGAATAATCCAGAGGGGAGGAGAACTTTCTGGAGCTGTGCTGATGCATGTTGCACACGTGATGACGATCAGAGCTTTCTATTTTATCTTATGTTAATTAGAAATAAATCAATGTGCAACAGGAGGGAATGTCTCTTCTCCGTGGGAAGATAAATTATAGAGGTTCATACTGAATATTTCAGCTTTTAGGAGTTCAGTCAGCACTCATTTAAAAAGTCTTTGTGCACCTTGAATGTATTTTATTGACACTGAAGAGGGTTTATTAAACTAGGGTAGCCCTTAAACAAATCCTAACAGGTATTTAGCATGGCTTTTTATTTTGAATTTTTATTGGCTCTTGGGTTTCATTTGACTATAAACTGGTTTGTTACAGGAGCTGTGGACACGAGGAGCATGGCAGATGGGATTTCAGAGGATGGTGCTGCTGAGCTGCAGGAGAAAAATGAACCAGGCCTTGCAGAAAAACAGAAAGGTAGGGAAGGTTCAAGTGGGACTGCCATGGAGAGCCCAGCTGGAGTGTTTGTTTCAAATCCATGCAGCTCAATGATATAAGGAGGGTGATTTATACTTAATCCAACAGCTGCCATGTATTTTAATCACATCTGATTAATATTCTGCCTTGAAAAATGTCCATCCCCTGATAAAGCAATTACTTTTATTTTCTTACTCCTATTCTTCTGTTTTCCAAGAGGCAAATGCTGCCCCTGAATCTCTTGGTGACTTGTTCTCTGTAAGAACTGAATCTTTGCATGTTGCCTTTCTGTGCAATTATTTGGGAGTCTCGGTGTTAGCATTTTACAGGATTCCAGAGGAAAATACCATCCCTGCATTCTTACTTCTCCATTTCCCTCCCCAAGCTGGATATAGCTCCCAAGACATGGATTTGTCTCCAGCTACAACACACATGCAGCCACGGAAGCAAAGTGCAGGAGGAGGAGCTGAAATTGCGGCAAAAAGCTGCATTTTTGTTCCCTCCAGATGCACATGCTTGAGGTGGTTGGGAGGATGGATTCCCATGGATGTGGGAGGTGCTCCTAGCCCACCTCTGACCTCCAGGGCCTCTTGGCTGTGGCAGCCTAATGAAGTATAGATGGATGGCCAAGACATTTGTGTGACCTTCCCCAGCTGGGAGAACGTCCATGCGAGTTCCCTTCCATCCCTTGGAGCTGTCTTGTCCTCTGGAATGCATCTGGGATGGAAAATAAATTTATGCTCTAACAGGGATGGACGTAAGAGGAGTACCCCCAGGTTCATTATTGATTTGGATTGGATCCCCTGGTGGTGTAAGAACCAAATACTCTGAATCAGAAGAATAATGAAGGTTGGAAAAGATCTCCAAAATCATCAAGTCCAACCTTTACCATTAAGTTCAACCTTATTTTATTGACTGATCTTGATTTTCAGCCTTATTCACCAAGGCACTGTAAACCCTTCATTTTTTCGGTTCAGGACCTTTAAGATCCCAAATCCAAGCCATTCCATGAGCCCAGGATTATAAAACATTGTTTATTAGTTGAAATAAACTGATTTTCCTGGATCTTTCAGAGCATTATTTCTGTCTGCTCCAGTTGTATTTTGTTGCAGAGCAATGAGGCTCTGTATCCCAATTTTCCTGGCCCTGGGAGTAAGTTCCCAGGTTCTGTATGTAATTCGTCCTTGTGTGCTTCCTGCCTAGCTTGATCAGATTGCAGAATAAATAGAACTTTTCTGAAAAATCAGTCTGTTTGTTATTTACAGATTAATTTGCCAGAGACTCAGTAACATTCCAGTGACAGAAGAGTAGCATCAAACATAGTTGAAAACTTTTAGCAGGAAAAAGTGCTTTTTAATAAATCAAGCTCTTCTCTAATGCTTTTTGCCGTTTTTGTGATGTATTATAGAATTCTTAAACATAACTGGGCTGAGTTTAGATGCTTTGAGTAGACTTTACTCAAGGAGTCGCCACCACCTCAACCAAGAATCCCAGCAGGGGAAGATAAGAGGTTAAGGGAAACAAAAGCATTGAGCAAGATGATGTCATTTTCACAGAAGGGGGAATTTCACAGTATTAAGTAACTTACAAAAATAAAGAAATTTAACTGATTTTTAACTGCAGTGCTAAGATTCCAAACACTGTCATAAGAAAAAAGAGGTTTTCTTAGCCCAGCTAAGCCATGTTTTATGTTGTTTAATAGAGAGAGAAGGGGAGAACGTGGCTCCTGAAAAGCCTGAAAATGGAGAAGCACCTCCTGATGTCCCACCTCAGCCTGCCCAAAGGTGTGTTTCCATCCTTTATTCCATTCTTAATCCATAAACTGCTTCCGTGGAATGTTCCATGCAAAATTTTTTTGCTTCCATGCAAGATTTTTGAGGAGAACATCGCATTTCCTCTGTGCATTCCAATAGGGATAAGGTGAACTTGCTTTCTAATTCAAATGTTTGAATTTTTTTTTTTTTTTGCTCAGCAAAGGCTTGTCACTTGTGAAAATGATTTTTCCCCATTCCCTCTGTTATTCAGACGGATTCCTCGTCCTGGCAGCGCGAGGCCAGCACCTCCACGAGTGAAACATCAGGAGAGCATCGAGCTCTTAGTCCCAGAAAGGTGAGGGATGAGGGAGATGCAGAGTCGGTGTTCCTTGGAACACACCCTTCCCAGCTCCTCTGGCATCACCAGTTTGGGTGGGGACATGTGGAGTTCCCATCCCTGGAATGTCCAAGGAAGGCACTCAGTGCTCTGGGTGGGGATTGCTCACAGGTTGGACTTGGAGAGCTTTTCCAGCCTCAGTGATTGTAGGATTCTGTGATCTTTTGATGGCTTTTAGTTGAGCTGAGTTTATTCTGGATAGATCTCATTATTTCCATTCATTCCCCTTTTCCATGTGTCCCTGGCAGGAGTGGCAGTGCTAGAACAACCCCGAATGTGATCAGGGAGCAGCAGGTTTCTGACGAGGAGGACGAGCAGTTCGTGGTGGAGGCAGAAGTGTCCCTGCCAGAGATGCCAAAGGTCTGTTCCTCTTGCAACTTTTTGAATCTTTTTCCATTATTTTATTTGGAATGTCCAGCCTGGAGAGGAGAAGGCTCCAGGGACACCTCAGAGCCCCTTCCAGGGCCTAAAGGGGCTGCAGGAGAGCTGGAGAGAGACTGGGGACAAGGGATGGAGGGACAGGACACAGGGAATGGCTTCCCACTGCCAGAGGGCAGGGCTGGATGGGATATTGGGAAGGAATTCCCAGCTGGGCTGGAATTCCCAGAGAAGCTGTGGCTGCCCCTGGATCCCTGGCAGTGTCCAAGGCCAGGTTGGACACTGGGGCTTGGAGCAGCCTGGGACAGTGGAAGGTGTCCCCGCCCATGGGTTGAGTGTGATGATCTTTAAGGTCCCTTCCCACCCAAAGCATTCCATGATTCCCTGCCTTATTGAAATATCCTCCAGCTGACGATTTTTGAATAGTTCCATATTTCAGCAGTGTCAACTTTTTGCAACTAAAGCTGTCTTCCTGCATGTGTAGGAGCCAGAAGTGGAGCTGCTTGAGGATCAAAAGCATGGTACGTTTGCTTTTATCTATATTGATACAGATCTAGAATCAACCCCTGGGTTTAAACCAAATGCTGAATGCTTAAAATGCTGAACAGAGCAGTAAAATCTCCCCTCAGGGAAGGGCTTTGCAACGTTTGCAGGAAAACCAACTTACTTACCCAGGCTTGTTTTCCTGTGCAGCTGGATTGACAACTGTGGTAAGGACACATTTTCTATGCATCCTTAATGTCAGCAGGATTTAAAATTCTGCATAAAGCTCATAAATTAACGTTTCTTCAAGCATCAGGTACAGCTTGTCAGCTCTGAGATACAAGGTTGGATTTAAAGACAAGTTCTAGAACAGCTTGGGAGAAAAAAGGTCAAATAACAAATACCTTGTGTGTCAGTTCTTAAAATACAAAGTAAAATGCTGTTTATGTTGCTCTAAAATTTGTCTGCATTAAAAAAATAAAAGGGTTTTGTTTTAGTGTGTGAATGTTTAAAACTGTTTAGTGTCCATCAATGTTTAGAAAAATCCTGGTTTTTCAACAGGTGGGCTGGTGAAAAAAATCCTAGAAACGAAGAAGGATTATGAGGCATCACAGAAATCATCACAGACCACAGACAGGGTGAGGTGGCAATGGCCTTCAAAGAACTGGGAGATTAAATGTTTCAATTGTGACCTTTTTCTTTGCTTTAAATGTGTTTTATTCCATTTATGATCAAGCTTTTCTCTGTCATGTCTTGTCTTGCTTATGTGATTTTTTTTTCCACAGTTGAGAAAGGGAGGGTAGGTTTGGTTTTTACTGGGTTTGGTAGGGGTTTTTTTGGTTGTTTTGATCACTTAGAAGGTGTTTGGGAAGGAATTAGCAGCGCTCACAAACCAGAAACAAAAGCTTGAACCTCTCATATTTGAGTGTCTTGCTGTTACAATGTAGAGCTGTGACTTTGTCAGCCTTGCAGAGGTCCTGGTATGAGAGGAAGCAAAGGCAGGACACTGAGATGGACTCTTCTGATCCCTCGTCCCCATGGAAAGTTTCTAAATCCATTATGATGTGCTGGGGAGAGGCACTGACGCACTGCAGTGATAAAAGCCTCAAAATTAGACAAGTATGTGATGTCTTGGGGAGGTGAATGTATTTAATGAGCTCTTATATCTTTCAATCACATTTATTTTGGTCTTAATTCAGTATTGTAGGGTTTTCCTGTATTCTTTTCAGGAATGCTCTGTAGTGTTTGAGACCAGAGCTCTGTGAAATCAGTGGTGACTCTTGAAGACTCTTGGAACAGACCTGTCTGCCTCTTTTGGCTCTTCTTTCTTTTCCAGCACGTTGAGAAAGTTGGAATGGCAGATTTGACTCTTGGGGTACCATCCTTCTTTCTGGAGTTTGGGATTGGCTGAGATCCAGGCCTGGAAGAAATTTCCTTTCATGTATTGCAAGGGCTGGGATTGATGAGTCCATGCAGGGTTAGGTAGGATATTGGAAAGGAATTGGGAGGGTGGAGAGGCCCTGGCACTGCCCAGAGAAGCCGTGGCTGTCCCTGGATCCTTGGAAGTGTCCAGGGCCAGGTTGGACACTGGGGCTTGGGGCAGCCTGGGACAGTGGAAGGTGTCCCTGCCTATGGCAGGGGTGGGATGGGATAGACTTTAAGGTCCCTTCCAGCCCAGGTTTCTCTGGGATGATTCTATAACTTAAGAAACTGAATCCTTCTGAAAAGAGGAAAACACCTTGAGATTGCTGCCCATAATCTTTTAGGAGTAGTTTTAGCTTTTCCTAACTTGCTGAATTCCATCTCTTTCTTAGAAATGTGCTTCTTGTGGTCACTGTGGTCACTGAAACGCCTCTGGCTGCTTGGCATGAGTTTATCCAGTGGGAAAATTTGCCTGCTTGGTGAAATCCTGCCTTTAAAGAATTGTTTGACAATTCTCTAAAGACAAAGTTCCAGGTTGATTCTTCTGTTTCTGTAGCTGCTCCAGTGCTCCTTCCTGAGCTGGCACTTGAGCTCAAGCCATGCAGCTGTCCCTGTTCCCGGATTTATAACTAGATGGTGCTGTTGGATCATCAGTTCCCAGGCTCAGTTTGGGAAGAGCATTAGGAGTTCATTGATGCTGTGTCTCAGCACTCCCTCACTGTGAGCTGCCCTGTTTGGTGATGTGTCCTGTCCAGCACTGGGCATGGAACAGGAATAATGGGGGAAGATTCACAGTCACATGGATTTCAAGCTCAGGAAGCTTCCTGTGGTGTCTGTGCTAAATTTTCTGGTTGGCTTTTTTACCTGACTGAGAGTAACAAGCTAAAACAGTCCCTTTTTAACCCCTTAAATATTTTTAAATGGCCAATTGTCACCCTGTACAGTCACCGTTGAGTCCCATCACTGCTTTTCAGCCCCTGAAACATTCATTCAGTGCTTGTTTGGCTTTTGTTGCAGTTTTGAAGCCCTGCTCTGTGTTAGCAGTGCTGAGAATAGACAGCTAATTCTGGAAAAAAACCTGCTGACTTCCTAGTCCATCCCGTGGAAACCTGCCCAAGCTCCTGGAATACCACGGGATCCCAAGCAGCGATCCAAGAGCTGGCTGCTACTGCAGGCGGTTCCTTTGCTGCTACTGCTATTAAGATTGTGGTGTGGAAGTGGTTGGGATCCACAGAGGAGTGTGGTTCTCCTGGAATTGTGATCCAGAGAGGATTCTAGTTCTCCTGGAATTGTGATCCAGACAGGAGTGTGGTTCGCCTGAAATTGTGATCCAGAGGGAAGTGTAGTTTTCCTGAAAGCAGAATTGAATGAAAAAGATGATTAAAAATGCTTGAAATGTGTGACAGGCACTTGACAGTTCAGAAAACAAGAACTGGAGACACGATTGAATCTCGGGAAATGATTTTAGAGAATGGTGTTGATGTGACAGTAAAAGTAAAAAAAACAAAAAAACAACAAAACAACAAATTTCCAACGTGGCCTTACCTCTGGGAATGTTTCTCTGTCTATTTAATTTGCTTTCCATCAAAATCTCCAGGAGAAATATCTTCTGCATTAGGATGCAACTGTATTCCAAACTGTGTTGTGCATCACAGAGTAAAATTAAGGGTACTGCCATATTTTTGGAGTAAGGTATCCAAAAGTCCAGGGAATACTTGAAAGAAAACTTGCTTTGGGAAATTCCATCTTCTCTCTATCTGTCACTAGAATGTTCATCTTCCCTCATTTAATTAAACTGTTAAATACATCCAAAAGAAATGAAATTATTTTCCCACTTCTATTCATTAATCTTTAAAGCCTTGATCTTCTGCCAGTTGGGAAGATGAAGAGGGAAAAAATAGCAGGCTGAGTGCTGGAACTTTTGGTTAATACATTATTAACTCCAGTATTCAGCAAAAAAAATTATCAATGTATCTACATGATTTATTGGGGATTAATCCACCAGAAATGAGGTGAAGTTGGTGGATTAATACTTAATCCAAATGTAACACTGGTGCCCTCTCAGGGATGTTTCACGCCTTCCAGCTGCTGATGGCTGGGGAACATTTATTTATGTTAAAAACATTCCTCCAAAACCCTTTCTGTGCTGTGTTTCCCAAACATGCATTTGCTTTTTAAGGAGTTTTAATAAAGGAAAAGAAGGGACAAGGAAAGAAAACTGGGGCTTTCATCATCTAGGCTTTGCATGTGCAGAAACTTAAAATAATATACACAATTTTGAGGTCAAACAAAGAGGTCATTCTGGAAATACACAAGATTTTTGCTGCCTTGATTAGCTGTGTTCAGCCTAACAAATTCCTAAAAAAACTTCCTAAATGTATTTGTTTAGAATCTAAGCCTCTAATGTTAACCAGAGAAAGAAACAGATGTTCCATTTTGTATTCCACTTCATTTATTTGATGTGTGGAAAAACGTAGGCAGGTTATTAAATAGCTGAAGCAAGTGGGATAACAGAATTCCCATCTTTGCACAACCCAAAGGGCTTCAGAGAAGCAGCAGCTCAGAGGCTTCTGGGAGGAACAAGTGGTATTGAATAGCTCAGCACCTGGCCAATATTAACTTGAATTACCAGTGTGGTACGTTATGCATTTCAGAGCTTAGGACAGATCTAATCAGTGCTGATTCTGTTTGTTTGAAGAGCTGCAGGTCATTGATTTTTACATTAATCCATCAGCTGCACAGCTCTGGGTGAGCCCTCCAGTCCCTGCAATTAATGTGCTGTGCTAAGTAGCTAGAATTAGAAATCCCAGCAGCATTTAGGTGTTTGGAGGGGGCTCATCATTCCCACTGCCAGCTTGGTGTGTCCTCAGGAGTGCTGGCAGGGAGATGGAGGAGGAGTTACCTATGGAAGGGTTTTCACCTCTGTGACATCTCTGTCAGTGCTGATGTGATGCTAATTCAGTGGGAAATCGCGGGTTCAAGCACACAGTTCCTCAAAAATAGGATTTTTAACCCAGCAGCTGAGCAGCACAGGAGCTCTCAGTGGAGAGAGTGTGTGCTTCTGGGTCCTTACACTGCTCCCAGCTCTCAGGGAGCAAAAATGTGGACCCCAAGCAGTTGTGCTACAAGCTGTGAACACAGGAACAGGGCTCTGGCCGCCCTTGGGATAATCCTGGTGTCAGGGCTCCTTTGTGCCCCAAACCACAGAATTCCTGTCCTGTGGGTGCAGTATAAATCCAAGTGAGACAGCAGATGGATCTGCAGACACAAAGGATGTGTAAAAGTGGTGAGGCAGCTGTGGTTGCCCCCCGGGAGAGGGTGCAGCGTGTAAAGGACACAGCACAGGGCCTGTCACGTCTTTCAGGTGCTGGGGCACAGCCTGGGGGGAGGCAAGCTGTTTTACACAAGGAGCAGGTTTATTCCTTAATTCCTTAAGGCTGCTCTTTCAGGATGAAGAGGTTCTGGACGTGGGGAGCATGAGGAGAAAGGGAAGGCTGGGCAGAACTGGCACCAGTTAATGTGGCACATCGTTAATATGTTCTGCTGTCAGTAATTAGAGCTGGAATAGTCTCCTGGCTTGTCTCCTCTGCCTCAGGATTTCCAGGGCTGGAGCCCCTCTGCTCTGGAGCCAGGCTGGGAGAGCTGGGAATGTTCACCTGGAGAGGAGAAGGCTCCAGGGACACCTCAGAGCCTCTTCCAGAGCCTAAAGGGGCTCCAGGAGAGCTGGAGAGGGGCTGGGGACAAGGGATGGAGGGACAGGACACAGGGAATGGCTTCCCACTGCCAGAGGGCAGGGATGGATGGGATATTGGGAAGGAATTGTTCCCTGGGAGGGTGGGCAGGCCCTGGCACAGGGTGCCCAGAGAAGCTGTGGCTGCCCCTGGATCCCTGGGAGTGTTTGAGGCCAGGTTGGACATTGGGGCTTGGAGCAGCCTGGGACAGTGGAAGGTGTCCCTGCCCATGGCAGGGGTGGAATGAAATCAGCTTTAAGGTCCCTTCCAAGTCAGACCATCCCACAATTCTATGATTTTGCTGTGTGTGCTGAATACTGCCCCAAATAGAGGAGGTTTTGGGAACTCACTTCTCCCCAGGAAAGCAGGGTGTGTGTGTGTGGGCTGGAGTAGCTGTTCATCAACGGGTGAAAAGTCCAGCTCTTTTTGGAAGGATTAAATATGAACTGAAGGGAAAGCCACTACCCTCCAAGAAAAAGAGAAAGGAGATTGAAAAAGCTCTCTTGAAAGAGCCATTCTTTTATTTTCTTGTGGAGCCTTCCAGCTCAGGAGCAGGTCAGACTGACTCTGGGAAATGCAGTGATAAAGAACATTGTGTCTCCAACTCCTTGGCCTGTGCCTGAACCCTATACCTGGCATCAGCAGAAAAAGCATCCTGTTCATTTGAAATGCTTTAACATTTACTGTTTCCCCCCTGGTTCTGTGAAAGAGTTTCTTATGGGGATCCCGGGTGGATAGTTACAATCTACTTAAAACACAGACTCTGTAAAAACCAGGAAAAGAAAACACCCTTTATGATCAAAAAATATATTTTATACAATTAAAAAAAACGCCCCACCTTGTTGGTTTTGCACTGGATATATCCCAGTTACTTGACTAAAATGAAGTTTCTTCCCTGTCCTGTAGAAAGAGGTGGGGGGAAAATAGTGGAGCTCAATAAAACTGTGATTACTTGGGTCTGTTTTCCTAGTGGGACATAATAATAGAGTTAAAAGGGGCTGTAGAAACTATTAAAATGCTTGATGGATGCTTGTACTAATTTGATTCATATTTAAAAACCTGTTAATTAAAAAAAAAAAAGAAGCAAAGGAGAAGGTATATAAAAGTAAGTAAATGTTGTTTTCTTGAAATTCTGGTGGTTTCTGGAGCCATGTTGATAATTTCCCCTTTCTTGATTAAAAAAGAAAATTTCTGCTTTCAGATTTCTCAGGTGTCTGCACCCAAGTCCACATTGTGTTCTGCTCACATTGAGGTAATGGGAAAAGCAGCCTTTTTTTCCAGGAATCCAAAGTAAACATTTATCTTGGTGCCTTATGAAAAACACGAAGGAAGGGAAACGTGTTGGGCCTACAGAAGTCACCCAGCCTTTTATACAGGGATAATTTATTGATTCTGGGGCTGTTGTGAAAGGGGAGTTCGTTGAGGTGTAGGGCCTAATGAAAAAGCCTGGAACAATTCGGGTTCTGGCATTTTCCTCCCGGCTGAAAATCTCCAGTTACGCGTTTGTGCAGAGTGAGCAAAGGTGGCACTCGGGGCTCGTACCGCCCACGTCGCTGCCTGTGGGAAAGCAGCTGCCATCATTGCCGAGATTTTAACCCATAGCTGGAGCTGTGCACCTGGGAACAGGCACCAGTGGATTCCTCTCTGCCCTTAACTATTTAAACCCAGCCTGCATTGGCAAAGCTTGGCAGTGTCACAGTGATAACTCTGAGCCTTGAGCTGCAGGACGAGGAATCGTGGCTGTGCCATCCCTGGAGTTTCCAAGGCCAGCTTGGATGGGTTTGGAGCAACCTGAGGTAGTGGAAGGTGTCCCTGCCCATAGCATGGCTTGGAACTGGACGGGCTTTGAGGTTCCTTCCTACCCAAACTGTCTGGGATCTTGGTAGCACAGGTGTTAACGGGACAAAGAAAGAATGGATGGTGACTTCCTCACTTGTGGGATGAGGGAACCTGTGCCCCTTGTTTCTGTGCCTTCAGGTTGGGAAATCTTTCTTGGGAGGAAATTTTTCTTGGATTTTTCTTCTGAAACTTACACCACTTCAATATCATATAAGTGTTTCAAAGACACTTAGTATTTTTTTTTTAATTTTTAAACAAACCTATTAATGAACCTGTATAGTATTTACTAGATTTTTATTTCAAATAATATTTAATAAATTTTTGGTGGTGTTATGTTTAAATTCTTGCAGTGCCAGTTGGCCTTGATCATCCTAAAGGTCTCCTCCAGCTGTAACAGTCCTATAATTCCATGGCTGACTTTGGATGGGATAATATTTTCTCCTTTTAATCTCACTTTTGAAGTATTCAACTGCAGTAAGAACATGTTGGAATTACAGGGACACTAGAATTAATTTTCAGTATTTACTAATGCACTTTAAGGGACTGATTAATCAAAAATATTCCAAATTTTTTCTGTTTTCACTTGAGATTTTCAAGGAGCTGTGTATTTTTGCCTGGAATATTTCAAATTGTGATCTGGACCTGTGTTTACAGACCTATATATAGATAGATAGGTCTGTATATAAATATATTCTCTATCTAAAGCATACAGAACTCTGGTTTGCTTCTTTAGTGAATTCTGGGATTTTAATTTCTCTTTTATTTTTTATTTTGATCCTATACCTGCCTGTGGAGGGAAGTGTGCCTGCCTGTCTGTCTAGGTATCGGAGAGGTCATGCCAGCGTTACAAGGATGAGAAATAGAATCACTGAATACTTTTGGTTGGAACAGATCTCCAAGGCCATCGAGTCCAACCTGTGACTGATCCCCACCTTGACACCTCCAGGGGTGGGGACTCCACACTGCCCTGGGGAGCCCCTTCCAGTGCCTGAGCACCCTTTCCATGGAGAAATCCCCCCGGCTGTCCCCTCCTGTCAGGGAGTTGTGCAGAGCCAGAAGGTCCCTCCTGAGCCTCCTTTTCTCCAGGCTGAGCCCCTTCCCAGCTCTGTCCCCTGCCTTGGACATGCTCCAGCCCCTCAGTGTCCCCCTGGCCAGAGGACTCAGAACTGGACACAGCCCTGGAGAGGCCGTGCCCTGCCCTGGGGTTCTGTCCCACCATGGCTGGCACAGCCCAGGGGGCTCTTGGCCACCTGGGCTCATGTTCAGCCCCATCACCAACACTGCCAGGGCCTTTTCCAGCTTCCCAGCTGCTCTTCCCTGAGCCTGCAATGTTCCATGGGTTTGTTGTGAGCCAGGGACAGGATCTGGCCCTTGGCCTTGCTGAGCTCAGCCCATGGATCCCTGATCCCTCTGCAGAGCCTTCCTGTCCTCCAGCGCATCCACGTCCCCCAGCTGTGTCTGCAGCTTCCTGGGGGTGCCCTCCATCCCCTCATCCCCATCTCTGATGAAGATAAAAATGTGAAATGGGACTGGGCCCACTGCTGAGCCCTGGAGAGCAGCACTGGTGACCAATCCCAGCTGGATGTGGCCCCATTCCCCACCCCTCTCTGGGCCATGCCAGTTTTTATCCCATGAAAACTGCACTTATCCAAGCCATGAACTGCCAGCTTTTCCAGCAGAATGCCTTGGGAAACATTCCAAAACCTGGCATCTGGAAAATAGAAATGAAGCTGATTTTCACACAGCAACCCTCAGATAATGGACTGGCTGAGTCTTCTCCCTTCTGAGAGAGCTGGATGTGAAATAAATCCCTTATTTCTTGCCTGAGCCTTCAGATAATGGATGGCAGGGAGGAGAGTGGTGAGGCTTTGGAGCACTTAGGAGAGGAAAAACAAGGGAATGGGATGTCTTCCTGGGAAGCTGTTGGATCTGATACAACTCTGCTGATGGACTGGAGGTGCTTGTGTGCACAGTTCACTTCCCAGCCACGTGGAAAATGCAGTGCTATGGATTCAGCCTTCCCTCTTGCTTTGGGACACAAAGTGCAGAGTAGGAAAAGGAGTAGGAAGAGAATCAGGATAGAGAGAGAAGGGTTTGAAAGGCTGTGAGATCACAGCTCTTCCATCCTCAAGGACAGCAAACACAGGGATGGCTCCAGGGAAGCTCTGGATCCTGTGGTGTGTGTGGTGTGGTGTGGTGTGGTGTGGTGTGGTGTGGTGTGGTGTGGTGTGGTGTGGTGTGGTGTGGTGTGGTGTGGTGTGGTGTGGTGTGGTGTGGTGTGGTGTGGTGTAGTGAGCACCTGCTGCTGTGAGGGAGGCACGGCCTGAACAGGAGGGAATTTGGAGCCATGTTGTTTTAGCAGCTCAGCCAGCACTCATGAAGCGACTTGGGCAGCAAAGGGCACAGGTTCAGCAGTGTTTGTCACCTCAGCCCAGCTCCTCATTAAGCCACTCAAACTCCCAGGAAAGTCAGAAATCCAGCGTTTTTCATGTGTGGTAGAGCCCGGGCAGCAGCCCTGAGCGAGGCTCAGCCTTCAGATCTTTGGCAGAGTGTTTTCCTCAAACACATCTCTCTGTGTCCCTGAGTCCTGCAGCCAGCCCAGGACTGCTGAAATGTCCTTGGCAGGAGGCCCTGCAGCCTCCAAAAAGCCAGCTGAGCAAACAGCCCCCAGTTTGAGCAGGAAGCCAGGCAGTTGGGAGGAGGGCAGGAGGGGACAGCAGGACAGGTTCCCTGTCCCAGCACTGCCACCTCCGTGTTTAGGAGGAATTGTGCCTAGCAATTGGCTCACCCTCTGGTTGGGGTGGCAGGGAAAGGCCTTTCTAGTTGTCTGGCATATAATAAACGACCAAAATTACTTTAAATAAACTCTACTTCAAGCTCTGTGTGTCTGGGTTTGGGAATTTGACCTGCAGGAGTGTTGGAAAGAAAGAAAAACAAGGTTGTTTTTTCTTCATGGGGGAGAAAATCCCAGTGGGCTTTTCCTTAATGGCTTTGCTGGAATAAGATTATTCCAGTGTATTAGCAGCATGGCATCACTTTGCTCTTTTTGCAGCATCCTTTTGCTCCTGTGGCTTTGCCCCTGGAGCAAACTTTGCATTTGACTCTCAGTGAGCTGAGAGGCCTCAGGAGCTGCACCACAGAGACTCTGCTGGCTGCACATGAGGGTTAATAGCACAAGCCCAAATTCCTTTAGACTAGTGGAGTTTATGGAGGCCACACCTGCAGCCTGTATGGTTTTACAGCCGTGAACAGGAGTGCAAGGCAGGGAGTAACCACAGGCTGGTTTAGCTCTGAAGGGCTCTTGTCAGGAGCAGCATTAGGAGCTGGAAATCCAGATATGGACAGTGAAGGGAGAGAAGCATCTTGAGGGGACTGATGCAGAGAACTCAGGGGAGGCTGTGCCTTGGAGCTCCCACACAGCAGCAGAACTTGCTGCTGCTTTCAAAGCTTGCCCAGAAAGCTGTGGCTGCCCCTGGATCCCTGGAAGTGTCCCAGGCCAGGTTGGACATTGGGGCTTGGAGCACCCTGGGATGGTGGAAGGTATCCCTGCCCTTTGCAGGGAATGGGATGAGCTCTAAGGTCCCTCCCAACCCAAACCATTCTGTGATTCCAGGATTCTTCTCTTCCATTTCAGCCTATCATAAACACTTCAGCTACTTCCCAGTTTGCAGTCTCCAAACATCCTTCATTCAGCCTGCAGCAACAATTTTACCTAATTCTGATGCTTTCCCTATTCGTCCCTTCTGTTAGGAGAAGCCAATTGTCTCAGAAGCATCCAGGAAGAGGGAGAGAGACTTGGTAGCCAAAGAAATCGAGAAGTTCCAGGTGTCCATTCAGACTGTGTGTCAGAATGCCTTCAGGCTGGGCAGGATTGTGGATTACATCCAGGAGGACATGGATGCCATGAGGAACGAGCTGCACATGTGGCGCCAGGAGAACAGGGAGCACACGGAGGCTTTGCAGAGGGAGCAGAGGTGAGTGTGCCCAGGGGCAGCTGGGGTTGTCTCTTGGCACAGATTTTAGGGGCCCTTAAAACTTAGAAACAACATAAATATTGAGCCCAGAGCAGGAGTGGATTCCTAAATCCCAGCCTGCTCTTTGTGCTGTGGATTCATCGTGTTCTGGTGTGAGTGACAGTTGTTGAAGCAAATTCTCACCTCTGTGTCCTTACACTCCTTGAAAACAGAATATCCCTTCCAGCTGTGTGTGCTGTGATCTTAAACGTGAGGTGGAAATCAGTATTTTTGGAGCCATATTCAGCCCAGAGAGATTTGCTGCTCCCTGAATCCATGTACAGAAGCAGCATGGGGGGACCGCTGGCTGAGTCCTCTCCTGGTACAAGCAGTGTGTCAGATGTGAGCCCCAAATCAGTGCAGTGAGGCACTTCCAATCCTTAGGACAGGATTACAGAGCAGCAGCTCTGGAGAAGACAATGCTTCCCACACATCCTGGGATTGAGAAGCTCATCCCTGTTTGCTTTGCTTCTGTGACAGACACTTGCAGGATCCCCATGAGGGAATTCCCATGTGATTCCTAGCGATGCCTTTGGTGATTTATGTGGTGGAACGGAGGGGAAAACCAAAGGATTTGGAGATGTGGATTTTAGCTGTTGAACCCTCGAGTGACTGGGTAGTTCAGAATGACAGCAGGCTCCTGCAGACTAGCATTTCCTGGCTGTCCAGTGTTCCTGAAGATAAGCAGAATTATGGAAGGGGGCGCATTTGTTTGAAAACCGTTTCGTGATTCACTTAAGATGCAACTTGTGTTCATTAATGTAGGATTTATGAAGTTTTCTGTTAGTGTGGCATTGCCTGTCCTTGCCAGCAACTCTTGATGGCTCCTTTTTTATACCATGGAATCATAGCATAGTTTGGATGGGCATCCAGTGTCACCCCTGCCATGGGTAGGGACACCTTCCCCTTTCCCAGGTTGCTCCAAACCATGTCCAACCTGGCCTTGGACACTTCCTGGGATCCAGGGGCAGCATCTCTGTCCCTTGTCCCGGAGTTCAGCAGAAAAACCAGAAGAGCCAAGAAGTGATTTTTACTGTTGAGTTATGGATGATCTCCCTTAAATAATATTCACCTCTGTCCATGTTATTAGCTTTGTCTTTGTGCTTCTTATTCCAAACTTTCTTTCAGGAAAGGTGGGAACAACTTAAAGGCCAGGCTTGACAGGGCTTGGAGCACCCTGGGACAGTGGAAGGTGTCCCTGCCCAGGGCAGGGGGTGGGACTGGATGGGCTTTGAAAGGTCCCTTCCAACCCAAACCATCCTGGGATTCTGTGATTCCATGAAATACTTTGCAGTCTTTCAGGTATTCAAATGTACTTTCTCGGAGGATTAAATAACCTGAAGCAGCTTGAAAGTTTCCAACAACATCACACTCCTTGTGTCTCTTCCAGCATCACAGACAGTGCTGTGGAACCACTAAAAGCTGACCTGGCTGAACTGGAGCAGCTGATTAAAGACCAGCAAGACAAGATCTGTGCTGTAAAAGCAAATATTTTAAGGAATGAAGAAAAAATCCAGAGGATGGTTCTTAGCATAAACTTGTCTTCAAGAAGGTGAAGAAGAGGGAAGAGAAATTAAAGAGCCTTGGGACTCACTGACTGACATTGCTACCAAAAAACCAAAACCCAAATAGCAGATATACCTTGTTCAGGTATAAAATGTTTAGGGACCAGAACCCTAAAAATTATATAAAAAACCCCATTATTGCATTGATTTTTAGATGTTGATATTATGCAGGATAAAATTATATTCACTTGAATGCTCCAGTTGCAGAGCTATTAAAAGAACTTGTTTGTTTAATTGTGAGCTGCTGTTTCTCACTTCCCTTTCCCTCCCTGGCCATTTCTCCCTTCATCTCCTTCTCCTTATCTACCTGAAATTCCCTCTGAACACACTGTCCTGAAAAATGGGTATTAAGGAACTCTTTTCCCCCCTTAAATGTTCCAAACTCTGGCAGGTCAGAAGGTTCCTGAATCCTGTTCAGAGCTATCAGGAATCTGATTAGGACCAAGTGAAAATGCAATTCGAGCATCATCACGTAAGGGAGCTGAAGTGTTTTATCTGCACAGGTGTTAATTCCATTTTTATTGCATATGTTCATTTGGAAGGGATTAATTTAAGTAGCTGTTTCCTCCCCAGTGCATGTCCTCGTAGCTTTTTCTACGGGAATAATTCCACTGATTTTTCTTTAGTGAACTGCAGATGTCTGTTTTCCTAATGACCCCTGGAGTGTTCTGCCCATGAGAGTCCAGCATTAGCGATTCCTAGATCTGCAAAGAGTATTAGTGCAGACACAACTGTGTGACTCTGTGCTGGGTGCAGAGGCTTTAGTCCCCTGCAAGGCTGTTGCCAAGGATTTTATGATGTTGTTTGGGTCCTGGATGAAGTGTTAGTGGTCTTGTTTTTCCTTCTTTCATTGGTGTATCTATGTTTTTTTGGGTTGGTTTTTTGGTTTGTTTTTGTTTTTTTTTCCTTTCGTGGTTTCTTTATCTGGTGTCTGGACCTAAAAGTCTACCAAATGATCATCATCATAACATGAGTGCTTAGGGTGTTAGATACAGACATTTGGAAGGGTGGGAGGCTTTGCTCTGTGGGGTTTTGGAGGGAGTAGAGAAGCATTTGGGGGCTTGGGAAGGAAGAGGAGAAATATTTTGATCTCTTGTAACAACGGCCTGTGACACTGGGCTCTTTGTGTTTGCATGGCCCTTTTCCAATACCTGAAGTGCATTCTGGGTCTCAGCACATGAAGGAAAAGGGGTTCAGGATGTTCAGTAGCTCCCCCACAGCCCAGAACTGTTGGTGAAAACCTTTTCCCTTTAAATACTTGGATTGTACAAGTATTTGGGATTTTGGTGGGATTGCTCAGACTCCTGCTTAGGTGGTGTTTGCCCCCATGAGCTTCCTGCTGCTCCAAGCCACCCCTGAAGGGCACAGAGAGATTTGTCACCCATCCCCCAGCCTTTGTCACTCCTTGGTTCCCTCCCATGGCCCTCTGCATGCAGAAAATCCAGCGTGGTGCTGCTGGAGCCTGGCACTGGCAGGAAAGCAGGATGGGAGCACCAGCAATTATTCTCCAGAGACATGGAGGGACTTCTGGGTTAAACAGGATTTCAATCGTGATTTTTCCTTTCCCTCAGCTGCTCCATGAAATTCCCTTCAGCCTGCCCTCATCCTGTCCCTGCTGATGGGCTCTGAGTGGTCTTTGCCTGCTGACATGACCCTCGTGTCCATCTGTCCTTGTGTGAGAAGTGCCTGTCCCTTCTCAGGGTGGGGAGCTTGGGCTTGGAGGCTTGGGAGACCTCAGGGATGACTTTTTGCATCTTTATGTGCCCATTTTCTTGTGCTTGCTGACCAAATATCACTTCAAACAACTGCTTGCTATCAAGGTTTAACAACATTTGAACATCATGAAGCCTTAATTAACTCTCTGGATTCGTTGTGTTTTCCAGGGATGGAACAAAGCCTCGGAGCTGAGGCAGGTTGAGGAGGCAGCACCAAAAAAGCAAAGGGAGCAGCTGTGCCTGGAGGAGGGGATAGGAGATGTGTGTGTGCACACCCAGAGCCGGGAGTTGTGTTTCAGCCTGTGGGTGGTTCATTAGCAAAGGAAACTTTGCCGGAGAGGTGGTTTGGGACTGAAAGCCCTTCTCATTGTCAGCCCCGGCGGCGCTAATGGAGCCTGACAGTTCTGGGAAGCAGGATTTGTGTTTCACGACGTGCCTGACATTCCTGTGCCGTGCAGGTCGGGAGCGGGCTGCCAGCCCCTCCACCTTCAGGCAGGGAATGTTTCTCAGCTGGAAAGGTGCAGCTGGCGGCAGCGCAGGGAGGGACACAGGGGGGTGACAGGACCTGCCCAGGTCAGGAGCACTCAGGGACAGCCAGAGGAGGCTGGAAGGAAGGGGACAGTGGGGTGAGCTCAGAGGTCTCCACTGGAACTCTGACATCTGTGAGTGTTGGAGGCTGTTCCAAGGGTGGGAATGGCAGAGGTTTCATTTTGTCTTCAGGAGTGCAAGGGAAAGGAAGGCTGGAGGGCTGAGGTGTGTGACATGGCATTTGGATGGAATTTAGGTACTAGAGTGTCCAGCTGGGGTTGTGAGGGACCCTCTGCTCACCAGGGACACCAGTGCCCAGTGTCCCCAGTCCAACTACCCTGCTCATCTGAGCTGTTTCCATATCCAGCTGATTTCTTGAGCACCCGAGGGAGCAGCTGGAGCTGGGCCAGGGCAGGGTCAGGCTGGAGATCAGGGAAAGGTTCTTCCCCCAGAGGGTGCTGGGCACTGCCCAGGCTCCCCAGGGAATGGGCACAGCCCCAGAGCTCCAGGAGTATTTGGACACTGCTCCCGGGGATGCTCAGGGTGGAATTGTTGGGGTGTCTGTGCAGGGCCAGGGGTTGGATCAATGCTTCCTGTGGGTTCTTTGAACTCTGGACACTCTTAACCCCAAATTCCCACTCCCCTCGTGTCCTGCAGTGTCCCCAGTGGGGACAGAGCTCACTCTTGTTGTGGCCCTGCTGGGAAATGTGTGGCTGTGGGATGAACACGTGTGGAGCGATGTGGAAGTGTTGTGGCAGCTTTGGCCTCAGAGGTGAATGCTGAGGGCTTTGTGTCTTCCCAGGCTGTGGCTCCAGGCTGTGGCTCCAGGCTGTCTGCTGGCCCGGGAAAAGAGTTCTACCTCTGCTCCCGTCTTGTTATCCTCACCAGCACTGCAATTTTTGCCTTGAAATCAGGCATTTGTGTGGGACATCCCATCTTCAACTCAGCTGTGATGTCCTTGAGTCCAGTCTGGGTTTCTCACTCCCTTGAGCTGATGCCTGCTTTTGCTGGTCTTGCTCCAACAGTTTTGCTTGAAATTCAAAATACTCCAGTGATTTTTAAAAATCTTTTTCTCCCCAAAGCACCTTGCATCCATCCACTGGGGAAGCAACCACCACAGACTGATGCTGTAGGAGAGAAAGGCAGGACTGTGGCTGTGTAGAAGTGTTTAAAGGGTTTTTGGGAATGTGTCCTCCAGCAGGAGAATCCAAATGGATGGGTTGGCACTAAGACTTTACTTATCTAAAATGGCTGGACTCTGCCTCCAATGAATTTCTGATCTTCCCTCCTCCCATATTTACCCTTGTGGAGGTGAGCCAGTCTAGCACAAGGGATGGATTTGGGATCTTCCAGCCATGGAGTCTCCTTCAGCTCTTGCAGAGCCCCAGGCACTCTCTACAACTCCCTGGAAAACTCCCTGCAACACCAAGGCCCGTCTCTTCCCTGCCCTGTTTTGTGAAAAAACATGGCAAAATAACATTTCCATTTTCCAGGGAGTAATGTAATTAAAAGGAGTTAAGAGACATGGTTTATAGTTTAATTTAACGTGATGAAAAAAGGGTTAGCTCCCACTCCTTCCCACCCAAATCCACGAGCTGATGGCAGCCACAGGAGGAAAAGGCTTCCCAGGAGAAAAGAAGAATTCCTCCCCCAGATTTATGACTTGTGAGGCAGAGGTTGCTCAGGTTTAATTTTGTTTTGTGCCCTGCTGGCTCCCCCAGGCTTGGCTTTGTTGTGTGCCCAGGAGTGGGCAGGAATGGATGGGTTTGGCTCCTTTTTTGAGGTCACTAGTGTGCTCAGGTGCTGGCTGGGTCACTGAGGCTCCTGGCTGGGTGTGTTCAAGTCTGTGAGGAAAAGGCAAGGTGGGCTTTGCTTTCCCAGCTGTTTTCCCCTTTTGGGGCATTTTTTGGCTAGTGAGGAGCATCGGGCAGAAGGCAATGGGCTCGCTCTGCCCTGTGCAGGATCAGGCAGAGAATCAAGAGGAGAAACAAACTACCTGAACTAACAGAAGAAATTTCCTTTCTCTGGGAAGAACAGCAGATCCTGCATGGCCAGGGCATAAGAGGACTTGTCCCCTCTCTGAAGAAGGGTGAGTCCTTCTCCTTACATCAAACTGAAAATACTTTCTTGCATCCAGGACAAAACTACAGCATCTCACATCTGTCCCACTCTCCTAAACAAATCTCAAAGTTCAACAGAGAGTTTTGATAATAAATAGGGGACTGAGTGGGTCTAGAAGGAAAGGGATGGGGGAAGTGGGACAGGAGCTGCCCAGTGTCTCCTCGTTCCTGGGCTGGCAGCCTAGCCACAGGGATTGTTTCCTGGCCAGCAGCTTTCCCTAGGATTAGCTCGGTGGCACGAGGTGCAGCATTTCTCCCGTGCTTTCAGATTTCCTCTGCTTTTTGGAACAGCATCTGCTGCTGCTGGAGCCCAAGTGTCAGCTGAGCTTGGGAGGAGCTGGGGATCCACGTCTGGGAAGGAGAAGCTGTTTGGATAAGCAGCAGTTGCTCCGAGCTGGAGGTTCCAAGCTGTTCTGGCTTTCACCTCCGGAGGGAGAAAAAAAGTTTTCCTGTCCAATTCAAATAATGTCGGCAGAACTTCCAGTGCACGTCACAGGGCTGGAAGCTGGAGTGAACCTGAGGTGGGGCCTGGGTTGGCATCGGGGGCTGGAGCACAGGAGAGGACAGTAATGACCACGAGTGACACTGGTGGCCAGAACACAGAGACCTGGGCTTCCATGGAATCCCAGAGGGATTTGGGCTGGAAGGGACCTTACAGCTCATCCCATTCCACTCCTACCGTGGGCAGGGACACCTTCCACTACCCTAGGGTGCTCCAAGCACCGGTGTCCAACCTGGTCTGGGACAACTCCAGGGATCTAGGGACAACCACAGCTTCTCTGGGCACCCTGTGCCAGCAGCTTTGTCTCCTCACTTTCTGCTAAAGGCAGACAAACAGCCCTTAACCATTTGCACAATGCTGTTTGATTTTAGTTTATTTTAACTGGAGAAGAGTGGGAAGAGAAAGAGCTCCTCTCCACAATACTTATCTGTGGTGGGTTAGCCCTGGCTGCCCAGAATTCCAGGTGCCTGCCAAAGCTGCTTGATCATTCCCCTCCTCAACCAGACAAGAAAGAAAAATGCAAGGAAAGGCTCAGGGGTTGGGATAAGGGGTGGGAGACATCACTCATCGATCACTGTCATGGGAAACAGACTCCACTTGGGGAAATCAGCTTTATTTATTATCAGTCCCATCAGAGTAGGGCAAGAAATAAGCCCAAATCTTGAAAACACCTTCAGCACACTCCTCCCTTCTTCCCAGCCTCGACTTCACTCCTGGTTTTCTCTCCTCTCCTCCAATGGCACACAGGGACAGGGAATGGGGGCTGTGGTCAACTCATCACTGGTGGGATGTGCTGCTGCTTGCTCCTCAAGGGATGACTCCTCACTCTCTTCCCTGTTCAGTGTGGGTCCCTTTATCCATGGGGTCAGTCCTGCAGGAACTGCTCCAGTGTGGGTCTCCTTATCCATGGGGTCAGTCCTGCAGGAACCACTGTGGTCTCTCTCCATGGAGCCACACATCCTGCCAGGACCCTGCTCCAGCAGAGGTTCCTTTGGGTATCTCCCTGCTCTGGTGTGGGGTTTTTCTCCCTGACAGTTATACGTGGAGGAGAGGCAGCATTATTTAGGTTGGACAAAGATGTAGAGCCCTTTGTGGGATGTGCAGCTCGATGTACAGGAAGGTTTATTTGTTCTAGTCTCACTAAGAGCTTTAATCCTTCTTCTTGTTGTTCCTAGTATGGCAGCAGCTGAATAAAAGTCCCAACATTTTGGGTCCAAACACAAATGTCCTGACAGGAGAGCAAAGGGTTATCAGTTCTGGAGGGTGCTCCAAGAGTGCTGGATTTAAATTGAGCACAGAATCCCAGAATGGTTTGGGTTGGGAAGAACCTTAAAGATAATCTTGTGCCATGGGCAAGGACACACCTTCCACTGGACCAGGTTGCTCCAAACCCCATCCAACCATGATCCAGAGCAGCCTGGATGTGGGGAAGCTGCTGAGCAGGAGCCAGTGGAGTTTCCAACAGTGATGGGTTTTCAGTGTGAAAGCTGTGCCTGTCCCCACACATGGGGCGAGGAGAGGAGAGCAAGAGATGGTCTCAGCATTCCTGCAGGGGACCAGCCCTGCAGCCAGCAGGAATTCCAGGCCACCCACCATAGCTTTGTGCTGCTCAGGTAACCTAGCAGGAAGGGAAGGTGTTCTCCTCCAGTTTCAGCGCTCCCGAGCTCCCGGCATTCCAGTGAAGTGTCAAGAAAGGGCTGGGTTTATGTCTAACCCCGCTGGGCTGTGAACTGGGAGCTGCCATTAATGGGATCCTTGTCTTTGGAGCAGGCTGGGAGCCCCAGCTTTCTCACACCCAAATACTGTTCTATTGTGCTGGCTCCAAACCTGCTGGTGGAGGCACAGGGAGCCGTGTGGGAACACGCTGAGAACGTGGGATTTTGTTCCAGTGTCACTTTCTCAGGTGTCAGGGGCTATGTTTGCTCTCTGTGTGTGACTGCCCAGGGCTCCAGGAGCACGGGACCACCCCAAGGCATCCAGCTGCTTCCAGAGGTGGGGAATGTGTGGGAGCTTCTACTGCTGCCCTCAGCATCAGGCTGGGCTTTGTGGGGAGCCACTATGGGATGGCTCCCCAGGGGTGAAAAGTGTGCCTGGAGCCCCTCCAGAAGGCAGGAAGCCCTTTCCGAATTCATGGAGTGACAGCCATGCAGGGCCTGCTGGAAAGGAGCTAGTGGGCAGGAGGTTCTCTTGCACTTTTGGGGAAGGATTGGATTATCAAGGGCAGATTTCGGTGCCCAGTTATCCCTGATATTTGCCAAGGGTTTGTGTAAAGTGTCTGATGCCCACTTCGTTCCACTTCCAGCTCATTCCCAGCACCTGGCCAGAAAAATTGTCCTTATTTTGTGCAAGTGCAAAGTGCCCTTTGTTAAATCAAATAGTAGACTGTGGACCTGGCACAACTTTACCTGTCCTAGGTGAACCTCCACACACTCCCAGTGCTCCCAGCAGGGATTAATCAACGTGGACATGTGCTTATATGTGGTGGGCTCCCACTCCTTTCGATTGGATATTGGGAAAAATATCCAGCCTGGGCTGAACCGTGTCTCTGCACACAGAGAATCACAGAATCCCAGACTGGCTAGGGTTGGAAGGGACCTTAAAGCCCATCCACTGCCACCCCTGCCATGGGCAGGGACACCTTCCCCTATCCCAGGTTGCTCCAAGCCCCAGTGTCCAACGTGGCCTTGGACACCTCCAGGTTACGGATTTCCAAGCTGAAGGTTTGTGCCACCAGGAATTAATCCATGGAGGCAATCAGTGGGACATCTCTCCACGACAGGAGGAGGACCATGCTGTTGGGGGGAGCCAGAGCCCTGTTTTGGGGTCAGGACTGTTCTGTTTGCCGTGTCTGGGGCTCTGGGATGGCTCAGGACAGCTCGGGTGCTCCGGTGACAGGAAGGAGGACAGGCTCAAAAAGGACAAGTGATGTGTTTGTCAACACCAGGGAGAGCACAAAGGGCTCAGGAAAGCTGAGACATTATTTCTGGAGTAATGGAAAACTTCTAAAAACCATTTCCTGATTACTCTGACTGCTTGATCTCACAGCCTGCTGTTATTTCTTTGCTTTCCATTTCCCGAGGTGCCCTGAGGAGCAGGGAGTGAAAAATCCAAGGAAAACCTGGGCTATATTTTAAAGCCTGTGCTGGCTTCTCCCCCAGACCCCAGCAGGTCTTTGAACCTGCCCAGATGTCACTGGGAAGCTCCTCCTGACCTCAGGGCACTCTGAACCCACCCATAATTAATGATAGACTTGCCAGCATGAGAAAAAAAAATCCATTTTTATGGAAAAGCTCCCACTGGCTCCAGGAGAGGCTGGGGCAGAGCCTGGCCATGGGCTCTGGTGTCAGAGGAACCACAGGCTCTATACCACCCACAGCCCGACAGCAAGGCAAGGAGAAGTTCCTCATTTTCAAGTCTTTGGGGTGGATCAGGGTTTTCAGCCCATGGCTGGGCTTCAGTCCTTTTCCTACAGTGTTTGTGGCAGCTCCTGAGCAGAACTTTTTTTCCTTTGAGTTCCACAACCAGAAGTGTGGTTAAATTTTTTTTTTTTTTGGATACGGAAAAGTTTCTTGCCTGGGGCCAAGCGCAGAAATGTGGAATGGATTTGGATCAAACTTACTTTTTCTTTTGGAATTTTATTTAAAGTAAAAAAAAAACAACCCAACAAACTAGCACCTCGGGCAAGAGCTGAAGCATGGAAAATTTTATCCCAAAAGGTGGATGCTTTGTGAGATTATGAGCGTGTGAAAACAGGTGGTTAAGCTGAAATGGTTTCACAGATTGAAGTACAGAGGGTGCTACCAAGAACCTGTTATAAATCCCGGAGTGAACCCTTCCTGAAAGGCAGAGGCAGGAGAAGAGGCCATCAGCGAGTAACCTGAGCCACCACCGAAGCCACAGAAGGGCGGGAGAAGCCAAGCAAAACGAGGAGAGGTTTGTGGAGAGGTCAGCGAGGCTGCCAAGCCCAGGCTTAAAACTGAGGCTCCCAAACGTGATGGGATCTGGCTGGGACAGAATTCACTCGAGGCACCTGATCCAAGACCTGCTCGAGTCAATGGGAAGCTCCTCAGAGGGCTGGATCAGAGCCTGAAAAGTGCAGCCAGGAGGGAAAATGTGTAAGGACAGGGCTGCAGCACATGGCAGGGTGGAGGGATGGAATGAGAGGACAAGGGGGAATGGCTTTAAACTGGAAGAGATGAGGTTTAGATGGGATATTGGGAAAGAATTGTTCCCTGTGAGGGTGGGCAGGCCCTGGCACAGGGTGCCCAGAGAAGCTGTGGCTGCTCCTGGAAGCGTCCAGGGCCAGGTTGGACATTGGGGTTTGGAGCAGCCTGGGACAGTGGAAGGTGTCCCTGCCCATGGCAGGGGGTGGCACTGGATGATCTTTATGATCCCTGCCAACCCAAACCATTCCAGGATTTCATGACCTGTGAGTGAAAGGCCAGTTTTGGTGGTGAACATGCCCACATATGTGTGTTTGTGCTCCAAGGGATTCATGACTCCATTTTCTGCACTGGCAGGCTTTTATCTTCACACACAGATTGCTTTCCTGGGCACTCATGACACAAGAAGAATCTTGGTTTTCCCCTCCTGTCTCCTCTCTCCTTTCCTTTCTGTTTCTCCACAGAAATGCAGGACCCTTCACAAGGTGCCTCAGCTCATCCCAGTGGTTGCCACAGAGCCCTGCCAAGAAAACCTGCAGTAGGAAGCATCCAGCAGCCCTGCTGGAGCCCAGCAAGGAATGAGATGCTGCTCCCAATCCCCCTGGATCACCAGGAACGAGCTGATTTCTTTCAGGTTACTCTCAGTGTAAGTGTGATTATGAAGTGTTACGGCACGTAGACTGCAGAGTTTTACAGCTTGGTCTTAAAGGGATCAGAACAAGGGGGAAAAAATGAAAGGGGGGGCTTAAACTGGAAGCTGGGAGTGTGGTCAAATTAAGGAGTGTAATGGCAATGCTAATTAAAACCTCTGGAGAGAAGGAAGGAGGAAATGACCCAAATCCCAGCATCCTCATGGGGTGGCTCTTACCCAGGGACAAGATGGGACATAAAGCCTGAACACCTCCTCTGTCCCCTGCCACAGAGCAGCTGGGTGTCCTTGCCTTGCCAGGAAAGCCAGCAGGGAAGAATCAGACATGGGAAAAGTTGTTTGAACGCTTTGGTGCATGGTGATGCCTTAAGTTTTAGCTTCTCTATTTCTCTGATTCCTTGCTGCCTTGGTGTGTGACTCTGAACTTCATATAAAGTGTTAGCAAGTTCTCCTCACAGCTCAGTCACACAGAACAATCCTTTTCCAGCCCCAGAACCAAGGACACCGCTGCAGCTTCAGGCCCAAAAAGCGCAAACAGCAGCGAATTGAGGAGAGAATCTGGGAGGATGGGACTGCAGAACCTGGAGCTGGAATTGGACAATTAACACCAATATGGAAATGGACCAAAACTTGTAAAAGTGTGAAAACTCATGACTCGGGGTCATTCTTGGAGGATCCATCTTGGGTGTAGCCCTGACCAGGCTCTTGCACTGCCCAAGGTGAATCCTTTGAAGGCCTTTTAATAAATCCCTACTTTATTCCTTTAACTCTGCCCAGCCTCTGTCCCAGGTCAGCCTCTCACAGGCATCAGTGGAAGCCTTCAAAAAAGGCCTCAGCCAAGGGGAAGAGCTGTAGCCTGCTGTGTATCCTAAGGATTTCCATGATTTCTTCTCACATTAGGCACGAAATCTTTCCACTGTCTACAGCAGCAGTTGGTTAAAAGCACAAACCTGAAGTGTGCCCTGGAGTCAATGTCCTGCAGAAGGATGGAATATTCCAACCTTGGACTTCTCATCCATCTGGATACCTCCAGGCTCTGGCCTCAAGATGGGCTTTTTCCTTCAGACCCATCCAACTGGAAGGTGTTTAAGAAGCACCAGCCCTGCTGTTCCATGTTCCTTCAGCACCTTCTACTCTCCTGGAGTTTTAGGAGTTATTCAGGGAAGTTGATCCTTCCTGCAGCCATAACTTCTTCAAGGGGAATGGCTTTAAACTGAAAGGCAGTGGGTTTATTTCAGATATTGTGAAGGAATTCCAATATTCCCTCCCTGGGAGGGTGGGCAGGCCCTGGCACAGGGTGCCCAGAGAAGCTGTGGCTGCCCCTGGATCCCTGGCAGTGTCCAAGGCCAGGTTGGACATTGGGGCTTGGAGTAACCTGGGAGAGTGGAAGGTGTCCCTGCCCAAGGCCATGGTGGTACTGGGTGAGCTTGGAGGTCCCTTCCAAGAAAAACCCCTCTGTGATTCCATGGTTCTCCTGCATTATTGGCCTCCGGCACTCCCTGCACATTTCCCGTTTGCGTTTGGCAGTGGAAATGTGGCAGCACATCTTGTGGCATTGGAAGCCCGGCTTTCCCCAGATTAAAACTGGTCCTTGCAGACTCATTTGTGGTACCACTAATGCACTGTCTGGAGTGAGAAGTGGAAACATTCTGTCACCACAACGAGGAAGGAACCAGGAGAGGGTTTTGCAGCTGGCAAAGCTGATCCTCCACACTCTGCAGATGGAATTGCTGAATTCCCTGGATTTTCTTTTTTTGCCTTATACCTGAAATGGGCTTTTATTCATGGACTTAAAAGCTGTGTAGATGTGGCACTTGGGGACGTGGTTGGTGGTGGGCTTGGCTGTGCTGGGGGAATGGCTGAACTCGGTGGTCTTAGAGGGCTTTTCCAGCCTAAGCAATTCCATGATTCCATGCACAAACCTGGGCTGATTTTCCAGTCCTACAGTCTGGGAAGGCCAGCCTTGGTCACACGTGTAACCTGTCCAGCCAGGGCACACACTGGATGCTCTGGAGTGTCCAATTCCTTGTATTATCTAGAGGAAAAGCTGCTTTTGCCTCCCTTTGGAAGCCAGGCCCTTTTCCTCAAGCTGCTCCAGGTGCAGCTCCCAGAGGATCAGGATGAAGTTAGAAGGGGGAGCAATAGCAGAACCCAGAAAGGAGGAGTTTAAGGGTGACAAAGGGGCTTGGGCTGGACTTTCCAGCTTTGTCGCTTCCTAAGGGAAAGAAATCAACACTGAAACCTGAGCAAAGCCCTTACTGGAGGATACATTTCCTGGGAACTCTCACTCTGATGGCTGGAAAATCCATAAAGTTTTTCTCCTTGGAGCTGGGAGACTCCAACCAAGCCCTGGGTTAAACAAATGACAGGGAAAATAACTTGCAAACACAACACCCACATCTGGAGCAGCCTTGAAGGTGAGGTGCCTCTTTTGGGGGGAGTGTCTGTGACCCCCCCGCCCAGAAAGGGAAATCCAATGAAAGGGGAGGAGGCCAGGTCCCATCAAGATACAGCTCCCAAATCCATCAGGAATTTCATTTCAGAAGGAGATACCAGGATTTTACTGTGGCTGTCAGCAGCATTCTCCAGGTCACGCTGCTGCGTGAAAGAGAGTGTTAGAACCTGGGACTTAAACTAAACAGATTTCCTATAGGAAACACACACAAAATTACTTTGCTTCTAAAGTTACTTTTATAGACGTTTTCCCTGAGAAATATTTCTCCCTGGAAAAATAAATTCACAGGATGTAATTAAAACAGTTCTGTGCGTGCACTGGGCTGGCCCCCTTTAAGTGCTTCACCAAATGCACCAGCGAGGAAAAGAATGAAAGGCAGCTTTGTTGGGATCTATTAATGACAATCTGCATTAATTAGAAAATGAGACATTGTTCTCCTGGTTTATGGCTATGCAAACGGCTGCTAATAAGGCTGAGGGTGGAGTGCTCAGCTTTTGGCTTTTCAGTGATGTTGTGAGGCCCTGAAAAATCTAAATGATCTTTGATTTGTCAACTCCTGAGCTGATGAAGGCAATGGGAGTCAGATTCCATATGCTTGGATTCTGGCAATACCCAGGTACTGGTAATTGGTGACTTTTTCTTTTTTTCCTTTTCTTTTCTTCCTTTTTTTGCCACTGTCTTTAGGTTTAGCTTTTAATTAAACAAACAAAAGTAAGAGTGAACTGCCTTGTATTAAAGCTTAACTTTCACTCCTTGAGGAACAAAGCCTTAATAGGTTTGTATGGATCCCTAATTAGGGATAATAATTAGCTCTGCTTCTCTGCCCCAGCCCAGCCATGTGTAGTAAAACCACTCACCTCCCTTTGCAAGCCTTTTTGAGTGCAGAAATAAAACATTCTGTGATTCTGAAAGCTAACATCACACCTTTCTAGCAGCATTTAAAGTTTTTGTTTCCGTTTTGCTGTCCTGATCACAAGTAAAACATTTTTATGCCCTTCAGGCATGGATGGTTATGTTTTCTGTGTCTCTCAAGCACAGCAGGGTGACATTTCTAATGTATTTCCGCTGCATGACCTCTTTTTGAGTGGAGAAACAGGAACTTGGGGTCATTTGATAAAAGAAATAGTACATCAGTGGTGGGACAGATGCTGTAAAAAGGATCATCAGTGTTATTTTGTCACAGAATCATGGAATTTGGGTTGGAATGGACCTTAAAGCTCCTCTCATTCCATGGGCAGGGACACCTTCCACTATCCCAGGTTGCTCCAAGCCCTGTCCAAGCTGGCTTTGAACACTTCCAGGGATCCAGGGGCAGCCACAGCCTCTCTGAGCAACAAGACTGGAAGCTGAGTTTTGGTAACTGAAATATTTGAAGTAGCGTCCCTGAAGCCACTTCCAATTAAAAAAAGAGACGACATAAGCAGAGAATACCTTGAAAGAGATTCCCTTCTCTGGGAGGGAATGCATGGAGCTGAGGGTTAATTTTAATTTCTTAATTAGCGAGTGGCAGTGGGATGGGAGCCAGGCAAACAACGGGGGAAACATTTTGTGTTCACACCCCACCTAGGGGGTGGGCCAGCATGCAGGAATGGATGGAAAGCAGGCAGGAATGAAATCCCTGCTCAGAATTCCCAAAGACACCTTTCTTTCCTTCCTTCCTCGGGGAATGGTTTGGAGCCCGCGGAAATCGCGGCTAAGAAATTACTTTGGGGGTTCTTTTTTGAGCGCTGGGTTTTGAGTAGGGCGGAGGTGGTTCTTGCTTTGTTGGGTTTCATTAAATCCCCCCTCAGCAGAGCAGCCCAAGGGGGGCTCTCTCTCCCTTTTTTTCTTTCTCCGAGGGCTCCATTCAATAAATACACATCCGCTGCAGCCCGGCTTAATGAAATTGTGTGAGGCACTTCCAAGAGAAGGATGTTTATTTTTCTCTGCTGGTTCACCGAGGCTGCTCCAGGTCCCGTGTGCCTGGAGAGCTGCTCCATAAAGAGATCCTTGTGCCTGGGGCAGCCCGAAGTGCCTGCACTCACTCAACGCTAGGATACTCTAGCTGTGCAGCAGGCGGGTGGGCAGCTGTATTTTCAGGGAATTTCGGGGGGAAACAGTGTTAAGGTGGGAAAGTCAAGCACTTCCAAGGCCAGAGCCGCCTGGAGAGCCAGCTTAATTCATCTGTTTATGTCTTCTATTTGTGCACAGTCCCCTGCTTGCTGTATTTTCTCCTTTTCTGACAGAAATTGTCACCTTTGTGCTTTTCCAGAGAGGTCCAACACCATGGAGCTCCTGATGCCTGCTCCTAGCTGGATGCACCTCCCAAACCACCTCCTCTGAGGCAATGTGGAGGTGTAGATGCTGCTTTGGGTTCTTGATGAGCCTTTTGTCACTAATGCAGGTGTCTGACAGGGTTACTCAGTGCTGATCACACCAAATTTTGCACAGGCCTCGTTTAAAACCTCACTCCCAAGGCACTGGGAGCTGCATCCCTCAGCATGGATCTGGACTGCATTCAATGCCTTCATGGATTGGACTGGATGATCTTTAAAGATCCCAAACCATTCTACAATTTCTATTAAATATTCGCTGTTTGACGGGTTGGACTGGATTATCTTTAGAAGCCCCTTCCAGCCCAAATCGTTGTATAATTTTATGAAATATTCACTGTTTGATGGTTGGACTGGATGATGTTTGAAGGTCCCTTTCTACCCAAACCAGTCAATGATTTCTATGAAACATCCACCGTTTGACTTCTCTGTGTGTCAGAAACGCTGTTTTGGGATGAAGTGGACAACGGCCACACTCAGGGGAAGAGGGAGGGATGTGGAATCACAGAATCACTAAGTTGGAAAGGACTCACAAGGATCATCAAGGTCCAACTCCTGTGCATGTTGGAAATGAGCTTTTCTCCTTCCCAGCTCTTTTCTCCCCCCACTATTCCTTTTCCTTGAGCTATTTCTTCTGACATTTAGACATGAGTGCTGACAGAAATTGTTCAAGTGGCAAAAAAATGGTGGGGGGGGTGGGGTGAAAAAACTCTTTCCAGTTTTGTTTTCCCAACAAAATATGAATATTTTGTGAAGAGGGAAAAAAACCTCCAACATCTAAAAATATAAATAAACCCATTTTGTCTGCAAATCCCCTGGTGGGAGTTGGGCTGAAACGTTCCTGAGTGACTCAGTCCTGGGCAGCCTTTTGCCGTGGATGGAAACTTGTCCTCAGCAGATTTTCTGGTATTTTCTAAGCTGCCTGCAAGAAGGTGTTTCCTTTGTGGACTGAGGTAAAGGGGGAGCCTGCATCTCCTGTGATATTCCCACATCTGCCATCAAAGCATGGCTGTTTCTCCTGGAACATGGTGGTAAAAACCTCCATCGGTGTTTTCCTTCCCTGCCTCAAACTTGCTGATGATGATGGCCCTGGAGAAAAACTATCAGCAACCCTGCTTGATCTGTGAGCTGGGAACCTGTGGCTGGATCCTGCTGGAGACACGGAGACACCAGGCTGATGGATCTGGGCTCCTCACGCTCCTGAAGCGCTCCTGCAGCACAAGGATTCCCAGAGCCCTTCATGTGCCCTTAACGGAAATAAATGATAGGAAAGGAATGAGAGAAAAGCAGGGATTCCCATAATTTAGTTGGGAGAAATGAAAGGGATGTGTAGGACAATCGCTGTCCCGTTTCCTTATCAATGGGCACCCTCTGGGTGAAGCTGAAAATCCTAACCAGAATTCCAACGATGAGAGGTGGAATTCCCTACACAACCAGTAGGGAATAGTCCCTTTTTTGGGGCCATTTTTCCTTAATGGTGTTAATCCTGGTGGTTCTTCACTCAATTTTAGCCCTTTTCCCTCACTGTCAGGACAGATTGTCCCAGTTCTTCGGGAGCAGTGAGGTTCAGTGAGTTCAGCTCTGGCTCATGATGATGATGGATGATGATGATGGATGGGATGATTTTCTAGTCCCTGCCTTTCTGTGGGGTTGCAGTACAATCTCCACTCCATACCCTCCACTTTCTCCCAGTCAGGACTGAAGGAGCTAAGTGCTGGACACTTGATGGAAGGTTAAAATTCAGCGGGCTGATACATCAGTGCTGCCTGTTTTCCCTCTGGACAGAAGTATTTAGGCCCATTTGCAGCAGAATTAACTTCCTGGACTCCAAGCAACCTTTCTGTTGTCATCTTTATGCTTCCAGTCCCAGTCCTAATGACATCCTGGATGCTGGAATTCAGTTCTCCTCCCATCTCTCATTCTTGTTTTCTGCTGTTAATGCACACCTTCATGTCCACGTCAGGAACTACACCAAATCCCCAGAAAAACGTCAGGCTGTGCTAAAAACAGGGGGATGAGGGATTTTTTTCCCCCCACCTCTTTCTCCACAGATGCATTTATCACTAGGGCAACTTCACTTGAGAGTTCACTACAAATCCAAGCCGATGGCTTAGATCCAGGCAGGGAGAAGTTTTATGGACTGAGCTAAGCGTGAATTACACTTCTGGTCCCTGCAATTTTTTTCCCCTTCCTTTCTTTCTTTTCCTTCACTGTGACCCTGGCATCGAAGCAGTTACAATTGCAAAGTATTTCATAATGCAGCTTTTCTCCTTCTGCTTGGAAAGGTCTGAGAGGAACCTGGGTGGATTTAAAAGGTGTGGTGTCCCTGGAAAAGGGCACTGGAGGTGGTGGTGGTGGCGGGACTAACCACTGGTTTTAGCAGCAGGTATAAATCATTGTCTTTTCAGGCAAGGCTCCCAAGATGTCCATGCTTATCCAGGAATGAGAGGGAGGTGCATTTTCTTTTCAGTCTGGCACCAAATGCAACCACTGGCTTCATTCCAGAGAGTGAAAGCTGTGGATGAACAGGAGTTCACCTCTGCCCCTTCTTTTCCCCTCGGCCACGTTCAGGTGAGGCAGAGTTTCTGCAGTGGCCTGGAAGATGGGAAGGAAGGAAGGAAGGATGGGCAGCCAGGAGCAGGGTCCTGTGGGGAAAGGACTCTGGTAGGGCCCCAGTGGATGGGCTGGTTCCTTTCCTGATCCTGTTTCCAGAAGCAGGATGGGTGAACTCCTCATTTTGTTTGGAGCATGAAGAGCATGGCTGAGAGAGGCTGGGGAGTGGGAGGATGTGTCTGCTCAGAAAGGGCAGTGGGAAATGTTACTGAACATGGAGGGGTGGTTGAGGCATCCTCTGGAGTAGCAGGAGAAGTTTTCTTTGCTTTATGTATGTATGTATGTATGTATGTATGTATGTATGTATTTATTTATTTATTTATTTATTTATTTATTTATTTATTTATTTATTGAATTTTAGGGTTGTTTTTTTCATTGCTTCAGGGTTAGCAGCTGGAGAACAGGTCTTGCCTAGCGGGTGAGCCAGCGTGTGTTGGATAAGTGGCTATTTTGAGACCCTGGAAGGCTCCTCTGCAGGCTCCAGTTTCTGTGTGGATTGCCAACAGCCTGTGCCCTCAGCTTGGTACATCTGGTAGCAGCAGTCAGGATATGCTGGACAAAATGATTTCTCCAGACTTGGAAAAAGCGTTTCCTAGGTCTTCACCAAATGGTGAACCCTTTGCAAATTTCCACTTCCCCACTTAGAGTGATATAAATTGTCAGAGTTTAGTGGATTTCCCCATGGGATTTCTATGGAACACCTATGGATTCCCAGAGCTGGAGGCTGAGTCTGCAGTCACTCCCTCCAGCCACCACTGTATAAGAACTCGTGGGGGACAATTTGGAATGGGCTGCTTTTCACGTGCATTTAAGGAAAAGTAAAATAAATAAATAAATAAAAGAGAATAAAAGCCTGGTTGAAGAGATAAGCTACTAGAAAACCTAGTGGGATATGGTATGTAAGAACTTTCTGCCTTCATTGCAGCAAGAACTGAAGGAACCTCGAACCATGAGCCACTCCAGCTTTGTCTGTCCTGTTTATCCATCACTTTATTCCCCTCTAGGGCTCTCCTTTGCCCACATGGATATATTGCAAATAAACAGTGCTGCACCTTCTGTTCCCCTTTCTCACCTGCCCACACTTTCCCTATAGAAGAATCAGCTCCAAATTAAAAAAAAAACAGCCCACGGACCAACATGGTTTTTCCTCTGGATGAGCCTCCATTGCTCCACTGGAGCTGGAAGAGCTCAGGAAATGTATTCCCATTATATGTGTAAGGGATGCAGCAGGGAACTGGGATGTGTATGGCTGCTTCTCTGGGAAGTGGACATGGAGTGGGGCACACAGAGCCTCTGGATACAGCTGTAAATTGGGGTTAGAAACCAAGCAAGGAATTCCTGGCCCTGAGCCAGTGGCATAAGGGCAGCAGGCAGGGGAAGGTGGAAGTGCCAGTGGATCTGAAATTCCCATCAATCCCATCCCCTTCTGAACTTCCAGCAGGCAAAGGGAATGGGTTGGATTTGCAGACTGTACCTCTCTCCTATGTGTTCCTCAAGCCCAAATTACAACAGTTACAGCAAACCGTGTTTTCTCCACAGAGCAGCAGGAGAGGGGATGGATGGATGGATGGATGGATGGATGGATGGATGGATGGATGGATGGAGGACCACCATTCTGTGTTGCCACTGGAGACTTGAAAATGTGCACTCAGAAGCTGAGGGTGTGTTTTTAACGCTCGGAGAGCAATAATAAGGATATAAAGCTATTAGAGAGTTTTCAAAGAAGGGTCACGGAGATGGTGACGGGAATAGGGAGAATGAAGATGGTGAAGGGATAAGGACCAGCTGAGGGCACTTGGCTTGTTCAGCCTGGAGAAGAGGAGGAGGAGGAGAGAGAGGGAGGAGATCTCAGCATGGCCTGCATCTTCTTCCTGAGGGACAGCTCCCATCTCTGCTCACTGAGCCCAGGGACAGAACCCAAGGGAGCAGCTGGAGCTGTGTCAGGGCAGGGTCAGGCTGGATATCAGGGAAAGGTTCTTCCCCCAGAGGGTGCTGGGCACTGCCCAGGCTCTCCAGGGAATGGGCACAGCCCCGAGGCTGCCAGAGCCCAAGGAGCTCTCAGGGATGCGCAGGGTGGGGTTGGACTGGATGATGCTGGTGGATCCCTGCCAAGAGAAGATCCCAGAAGCTGCGCTGTGGGAAAACCGAGATACAATCAGTAAAATGACCAGAAACGGGGAGAACAGGAGCCCACAAAAGCTGCGCGAAACTGCCCGATCCCTACCGCAGCCGCCCCAGCCCCGCAGCAGCAGGAAGGAGCCGCAATTCCCTGAGGAAAACAAGCGGCGGGGACAATCCACCTTAACGGGAGCAGGAAGCGAAGCGGGGCCAATCAGGCCGGGAAGGGAGGCCGGGAAGGAGGGACCGGGGGAGGCACCGGGGAGGGCGAGCGGGGCCGGCGGGGCGCGATGGCGGAGGGCGGGGACGCGCCCGCCCCGGGCAGGTACCGTGGGCAGGGGGGTCCCCGGGGGTGGCCGTGCCGGGGGACAGCGGGGTGACCCCCCCCCCCGGGCTCGGCACCCCTTTCTCATGCCGCTGTGCGCCTCTCTCCAGCGCAGGTCGCAACCTGAAGGAATGGCTGCGGGAGCAGTTCTGCGACCACCCGCTGGAGCACTGCGAGGACACCCGGCTGCACGACGCGGCCTTCGTGGGCGACCTGCCCACCCTGCGCAGCCTGCTGCAGGACGAGAGCTTCCAGAGGTGGGCATGCAGCCCTGCCGGCACGGCCCCACCGCCTGCCTGCTCCCCCCGTAGCGCTCCGGCTGCCCCGCGTCCCACCTGCATCCCACCCGTGTCCCACCTGCATCCCACCCGTGTCCCACCTGCATCCCTCCTGCATCCCACCTGCATCCCTGCTGCATCCCACCCATGTCCCACCCGTGTCCCACCTGCATCCCTCCTGCATCCCTGCTGCATCCCACCCATGTCCCACCCGTGTCCCACCTGCATCCCTCCTGCATCCCACCCGTGTCCCACCTGCATCCCTCCTGAATCCCACCTGCATCCCTGCTGCATCCCACCCATGTCCCACCCGTGTCCTACCCGTGTCCCACCTGCATCCCTGCTGCATCCCACTCGTGTCCCTCCTGCATCCCTCCTGCATCCTACCCATGTCCCTCCTGCATCCCACCCGTGTCCCACCTGCATCCCACCCGTGTCCCACCTGCATCCCTCCTGCATCCCACCTGCATCCCTGCTGCATCCCACCCATGTCCCACCCGTGTCCCACCTGCATCCCTCCTGCATCCCACCTGCATCCCTGCTGCATCCCACCCATGTCCCACCCATGTCCCACCTGCATCCCTCCTGCATCCCACCTGCATCCCTGCTGCATCCCACCCATGTCCCACCCGTGTCCCACCTGCATCCCTCCTGCATCCCACCCGTGTCCCACCTGCATCCCTCCTGAATCCCACCTGCATCCCTGCTGCATCCCACCCATGTCCCACCCGTGTCCTACCCGTGTCCCACCTGCATCCCTGCTGCATCCCACTCGTGTCCCTCCTGCATCCCTCCTGCATCCTACCCATGTCCCTCCTGCATCCCACCCGTGTCCCACCTGCATCCCACCCGTGTCCCACCTGCGTTCCACCCGTGTCCTACCCCCATCCCACGGACCGTGCTGAGCATCCAGTGCCACCCCTGCCATGGACAGGGACACCTGCCACTATCCCAGGGTGCTCCAAGCCCCGCCAGCCTGGCCTGGGACACTTGCAGGGATGTGAGATTTTATGGGAGAAATGCTTCACTCGCCACCCTCACAGCTGCGCCTTTTGGGGATTCCCATCTCAAGTGTTTTTCTTGTCAGAGGTTTCAGGGCGTTCTTCCCACTGTTCCCACCTTTTGGGGACTCCCATCCCACCTGCTGTTTTTGGGGAGAGGTGTTTCCTAGGATGTTCTTGTTGTCCCCACAGCTTGCTCCTTTTGGTGACCTGCATCTCGTCCCGTTTTTTTCATAGCGTGGTTTGGGTTGGAAGGGACCTCAAAGCTCATCTTATCCCACCCCCTGCCACGGGGAGGGGCACCTCCCACTATCCCAGGTGGTTCCAAGCCCAGTCCAGCCTGGCCTTGGACAATTCCAGGGATCCAGGGGGTTTTCATGAGAGAGGTGTCAGGTTGGTGGGATGCTCCCCTTTCCCCCAGATCATTCCCCTGGTTTCCCAGGAGGCAAATCTCGCAGCAGCTCATGAGGCTATGGCAGCTGTGCATGAACACTTTTCAGATCAGGATAGGAATGTGATACCAGGAAAATGGGAGCCTACGGATAATGGGGAAAACATACAAAAGGGATTACAATCAGCTATAAACCTGTAACACCCCATGCTACAAAATCTGCCCAGTGCTAACCCTGTGACAGTGGGGATAGTTAATTAATTTTCCTGCATCATGGAGAAATCTGCTTAGAGTGCTAAATGTTTCCCAGCCTCAAAAAAAGGTGTTATTTCAGCAAAAAATGAGAATGAGCCAGCCCTCCTTTCTGCTACCTGGACAGCTGGGGCTCTTGGGACCCTTGGGCTGAGATTTTTTGGTAGGAAAAAGCAGAGTTTGACAGGAAGAGGAGCTCCATTCCAGAGGTGATGGAGTGAGCAGAGACCTGATGTCTTTGTATCTGGAGGTAGATACAGATGTCAAAGCTCATCCCATTCCACCCTTGCCACAGGCAGGGACACCTTCCACTCTACCAGGTAGCTCCAAGCCCCAAAGTCCAACCTGGACTTGGACATTTCCAGAAATGGAGTAGGCACAGCTGTTTGGGACATCTCCCTTGAAAAAGGGACAAAAGGGAGAGGCTGTTGTTCTTTATTTTTTTTTTTAAGAGGTGATTTTTGAGGCAAGGTTTGTGCAGGTGTGCAGCCCCTGGCACAAGTAAAGCCCACTATGAAGCACTGCTCTTCTTCATCTGTCCAGGCAGCATCTGTCAGGTGACTGACAGGAGCTTTTTGGGGCTGCTAGAAGTGCCAGAAATCAGAGAATCGTATCCTGAGTGGAAAAGCGACAGCTTTGTACCAGGGGTGGAAGTGGGGTTTCCCTCTTGAACTCCAGAGAAATTTCAAAAGGATTCAGGCTGTGGGATACAACTCCCATTCCCAGCTTACTCAGCTTTGCATGGGGCTGGTTTTCAAGCCTGCCTGGGCTCTTGCTGAGGGAGGCTCACATAAGCTGGAGTTCCATTAGGCCTGGGTTTAGGAGGCCAATGGCACTGCTCAGGAGGAGCATATGGCATAATGGAGTGATGCCATGGAGGCCCAGCTCCTGAATCAACGTGGGCACCACCATCCTGTTGTCCCTGTGCTGGAAGAGCTCTCCATGGACTCCAAGGAAGCCCTCCAAAGAAAGCTGGGATAAGGCCCGAGCTGGCTGTCAGTGCTGTTGTTTCCCAGGGGATGGGTGAGAAAAAAATGCCATCGACATAATTTTAAAATGATCCAAATAGAACCACGGAGCTGGAAGGTATCCACGAGGATCAAAGTGCAGCCCCTGGCCCTGCACAGACACCCCGTGCATCCCTGAGAGCATTTGTCCAAATGTTCCTTGGGATTTTGGCAGCCTTGGGGCCGTGCCCATTCCCTGAGGAGCCTGGGGCACCCTCCTGGAGGGAGTGGGTTGCTTCTCTCACTGCGTGTTCCCCCCCTCTGCAGCCGGATCAACGAGAAGTCGGTGTGGTGCTGCGGGTGGCTGCCCTGCACCCCGCTGCGCATCGCGGCCACCGCCGGCCACGGCCCCTGTGTCGACTTCCTGCTGCGCAAAGGGGCCGAGATCGACCTGGTGGATGTCAAGGGCCAGACCGCCCTCTACGTGGCCGTGGTCAACGGGCACCTGGAGTGTGCCAAGATCCTGCTGGAGGCCGGCGCTGATCCCAACGGGAGCCGGCACCACCGCAGCACCCCGGTGTACCATGCGGCGCGCGTGGGGCGCGCCGACATCCTGCGGGAGCTCATCAGGTCAGAGCTGCCTCTCCCTTCTCCTGCTCCCTCGGCATCCCTTCCCTCCTCACCTGGCTGCAGCCTCCACGCCTCTTGGAATGGAGAGGAGAGGAGAGGGTGGAGAGGTGCCCAGAGGGACATCCTTGGATTTCCCGTCACTTGGCCTTGGCAGTGGGTCTGTTCCCACCTGTTCCAGTCCAAGCCCGGGACAGGAGTCTCTGGTTCTGAGCCCGCCATCCAGTCAGATCCAAACCTTGCAATCCCCCCTGCTTCCACCATGCCCCTGCTGGAGTTAGGAGGGAGGTGGATTCCCTGGAAAAACCTCCCTGGGTGTTGGGTTTTTCATCAGGAGTCTCTCTTGGCGGCACCAGCAGGGCTCAAAGTGTAGCAGGAGGCTGTGGGAACTTGAATTGCTCGTTCTGTGGCGTGCTCTGATTATTCCTTCTTTTTAAATGGGAATATTTCTGTCCAAGGGAAACGTGCTGGACAAGTATGTGGGCTATGGATGCCAGATAATAAGGGATCATAAAGGGAAAATGTAGGCTATAGGGAGAAATAGTGAAAGAGAAGAAAATCGAAGGAATCCCTTTGACGACCTCAAATGCTAGAAAATAACAAAAGGATTTGAATAGGAAAAGATTCAAAATCCTTGGGGATTTTCTTCCTTTTATGAATTTTCATACAAGTGGAGCTTTGAGGAAGAAGAGGAGATAATTCCCCCCTCCTTGCTCCTTTCCCAACAAGCTGAGAGGAGGATGTTCCCATCAGCACGGGCTTGTTGATACAGTGCATTCCCAAACTCACTGCATTCCCAAAAAGTCTTCCCTGCTCTCTCCACCCAGGCAGGGTAAAATGTAGCAAATGGTATTTCAGCAGCACAGGGAGAACTGATGCCTTGATTTATGTGTCTGCTTCTTGGGATATCTCACCAGCAATATTAAAAGTAAGATTTTGGACAACTTTCAGGATTAAAAATTAACTGGAGTTTGTCCAATCTCTTTTTATTAGGCAATATCTCTCCCAAGGCTGCTAAGCTAATACCAAATTGTCAGATTGCCCAAAATTTCAACTATCTCAGAGTAGGGATTTCACAGATCTGTGCAGAGTTACTTAGTGAAAAATGCAGCCTTTATGTACAGGGATTTTTCAGATGTTGGATCTACAGGATTTGGCAGGGGGAATGCAACGAGGAAGACACTTTTCCTGAAGTAGGAGGGAATATTTGGAGAGAACCTGAACCCAGTCAGGTCGCTGCAGATGTCTAAACATCACCTGATTTGAAAATCCTATGGTAGCACCATTGGGGTCCCTGAGCATTCCTACAAGTGCTGAACCAAGCAAGAGGTGAAATCCCATCCATGAATAGTAAATCCACATGTGGCTATGGAATAGGGATCCATTTTACTGGGAGGCTGCTGGAAATATTTCGAGTTCTAATGCCAGGGTATGAATGACATTCCTCGTAATTTGGGATCATGCTGTGGTGGGATCCACTGCTACCTGCAGTGGGGCTGAGAGTAGCAGGGATCAAAGGATCCAGGATTTGCCAGGCTAAAACTGGGAAAAAGAGAGCTGCTAGATCACCCTCATCCTTTGGGTGCATGCCTGCCCCTGCTAAAAGTACAGTTTGGGGGTTTGCTTTGAATTGAGAGCTTCCACTGAGAATTTTGATGGTAATAATGGGGGAAGAAAGTACTGAAATGGAGATCTGCTGTCTGCTCAGCAGGCTGTGGCCTTACAACAGCCCTGTGGAAGTCCCACAGGAGCACAGATAACTCTGTCCAAATGCTTGTGTAATCTGATTTTAAGGGGGAAAAATACACTTTGTGCCATTTGCAGCTCTTAGAGGAGTCTCTCAGCCCTTGTTCTGGGTGTGCTTAATTTAAATGAAACTCTTCCCATGCTGGGAGCTGAAGGATTTGGTTGAATATTTGCTGGAGAGGGAGCAGTTCCCTCTGGTTTCAGCAAGAAATGTACCTGCTTTGAGGTAGGATTTGTCCCCAGGTATTTTCCTTAGTTTTATGAACTCCTGAAAGGAATGTAATGCTGTCTAGGAAAAACCTGTCTCTCTGAGTGCTCAGTTTGCAATCTGGGGACGGGGACTGGTGGGTGAAGGAACTTCTTCTCCCTCTGTGAGCAGAGTGGACTGGGCTTTGCAGTTAAAACCAGCTACTCCCTAGGGATTTTGTCTTCTTCCTCCTTCTTCCCATCTAAACTGCATGGGAGGAATGTGGAATTACTGTCCCCTGCTGCCTGGGGGAATCCCCAGCAGATTCCAGCCCCTCCAGCTCCTTTGGGAGCAGGGGTTTGTCACAGATGTTTCACTGTGGAGTGCAGATCCCTGTTTCCATTTCCCTGCTGTTTGGGATCGAGTGCCTGTGTTGCTTTTTTGGTCCTTTTTATCCTGGTAGGGAAGTTATTTCAGCATCCCTTTTCAGTGGAGTCATCTGGAAACATCCCTGCTCCCCAGGCAGCTTTTTAGTATCCAGCATTACGTGGTGCTGGCTTGGGGCTGAGCCATCCCTGGTGCCAAGACACGAGAGGAGAGAACAACTGAAGGTTCCTGAGTCGAGATAAGGAATGGGGGAGATAAGAAAGGGGAGAGATCACTCAATCAATACCATCATGGGCAAAACAGACTCAACTTGGGGGTATCAGTTTAATTTATTCCTAATAAAATCAGACCAGGGTAAATGAGAAGTGGAATGAATCTTAAAAAGCACCTTCCCCCACCCCTCCTGCCTTCTTCAAGCTCTACCTGTGTTGCCTGGAAAGGCTGACCTGGAACAAAGACTAGACAGAGCAAAAGGAATAAAATAGGTATTTATTGAAAGGGTACTTGTTGGGCAGTGCAAGAGCCTGGCCAGGGCTACACCCAAATCAAATCCAAGATGGATCTCAGTCACCAGTCTTTACACTTTTGTAAGTTTTGGTTCATCTTCATCTACATATTGGGGTCAATTATCCAACCATAGCCCCAGACTATGAAGTCTCAGCACCCTGGCTTGCCCCCTTTCCCTCGCAGTTGTTTCTGCTTTTTGGGTACTGGTTGTCCTTGATTCTCTAGCTAGGAAGGGATTGTTTTTGTCTAACTACCCTGTGAAGAGACATTACCAACACCTAATAAGAAGTTTCAGAGTTACACACTAAGCAAAAATAGAAGAGCTAAAACCCAAGGCATCACCTGTTCTTCCTCATCCAACATGGGGGAAGCTTCTGAAAGAAGCCACCCCCGTATCCTTGCACTGCCAAAACCTGGCCGTGCAAACCCAATCCATCAGGAGGGCAAGGATGTTCCTGCTCCTGCTCTCTCCAAATCCTGTGGGCAGGGAAGAGACCAGACCGTGCTGGCTGTCTTGACTACACTCGGAAGCACTGCCGGGCCCAGCTGAGGGTAGGGATGGGCAGGTTCCTCTGTGTCCTTCAGCCTCGTGCCGTGCCACTCCCAACCCTCCGTCCCTCTTCCCGGAGCAGGTACGGCGCGGACGTGGACGTGAACCACCAGCTGGCGTCCCGTGGGCCCGGGCAGGCGCTGCGGCCGCTGACCACGCTGGTGGTGTGTCCCCTGTACATCAGCGCGGCCTACCACAACCTGCCTTGCTTCCGCCTGCTGCTCCAGGCGGGAGCCGACCCGGATTTTAACTGCTGCGGGCCCATCAACGTGCAGGGCTTCTCTCGGGGCTCGCCCGTGTGCGTGCTGGACGCCGTGCTGCGGCACGGCTGCGAGCCCGCCTTCGTGCGCCTCCTCGTTGACTTTGGAGCGGATCTCAACCTCGTCAAGGTGGAGGCCTTGGGAGTGGAGGCTACGGGGAGGGTCAAGGTGAACGCCGAGGCGCTGGAGGTGTTCAAAGAAGCCAGGGGTGAGTGGGTTTGGGTCCCTGGAGCTCTTTGGGGGTGAGGGTGCTGCTGAGCTGGTGGGGTGGGTGTTGCTGTCCTTGCTTCAAGGACCTTCAGCAATTAGGTAACGGGCTCTAACAAGCTGGAAAACAGAGCAGTCGTGACTTCTCCACTCCCTGCTTTTTCCCGGTTGCATTTTGTACCTTCTCATGGTGTTTTCCCCTCTTGAGTACTCCAGCAGCCCAACCTCTGTTATTCCACCTTTTTCATCTCTCCCAGCTCTTTTCCATTGCCTGCTCATGTTGGCAAGGCTTAGGGGCCCTCTGCAAGCTGGGCTTTGGAGCTGTGGATCAGCAGTTCTCCAGAGCCACACAGGTGTGTCCCAGCTGCTCCTGTGTGACCTTGGGCTCTGGATCCAAGAGGGAGTTTAATCTGGATAGACTTCTTGGGAAGAAAAGCCACAAACGGTGGTGGAAAAGGGGCAGGAGGAAGCTCGGATGGAGGTGAAAAAAGATGGGGAAAAGTGCAGCACCTCGGAAACCCACCTGGTGAAGGCCACAGCTTTGCACCACGGGTGGAAGTGGGGTTTCCCTCTTGAACTCCAGAGAAATTTCAAAGGGATTCAGGCTGTGGGATACAACTCCCATCCCCAGCTTACTCAGCTTTGCATGGGGCTGGTTTTCAAGTCTGCCTGGGCTCCTGCTGAGGGAGGCTCACATAAGCTGGAGTTCCATTAGGCCTGGGTTTAGGAGGCCAATGGCACTGCTCAGGAGGAGCATATGGCATAATGGAGTGATGCCATGGAGGCCCAGCTCCTGAATCAACGTGGGCACCACCATCCTGTTGTCCCTGTGCTGGAAGAGCTCTCCATGGACTCCAAGGAAGCCCTCCAAAGAAAGCTGGGATAAGGCCCAAGCTGGCTGTCAGTGCTGTTGTTTCCCAGGGGATGGGTGAGAAAAAAATGCCATCGACATAATTTTAAAATGATCCAAATAGAACCACGGAGCTGGAAGGTATCCACGAGGATCAAAGTGCAGCCCCTGGCCCTGCACAGACACCCCGTGCATCCCTGAGAGCATTTGTCCAAATGTTCCTTGGGATTTTGGCAGCCTTGGGGCTGTGCCCATTTTCTAGGGAGCCTGGGCAGTGCCCAGCACCCTCTGGGGGCAGAACCTTTGTCTAAAATCCAACCTAAACCCTTCCCCGACACAGCTCCAGCCATTCCCTTGGCCGTGATGGCCTCCGTGGTCACCGGCCCAGTCCAGCCTCCAGCTGGCCCTTCCAGCCTGCTCCAAATCCAGGTGGTCTGGGCTCCTGCCGGGGCAGGGTCTGTGCACTCCCAGTCCCCCTCGGTGCTGCTGTTGTCCTTGTCTCCTTTAATCCCCAGTAATCCTTCCCTGTGTTTTTCCTTGCAGGCCGCGCCCGGAGCCTCTTGTCTCTGTGCCGCATAGCTGTGCGGAGAATCCTTGGCAAATCCCGCCTGGATCTGATCCGTAGCCTCCCAATCCCTGACCCCATTAAACAGTTTTTACTCCACGAGCACAGTTAAAGGGCGGCTTTTGGGGACAGTTTGACTTGGAAAATGAGTGCCCTGACAGAGCCAATCCTACCCCTTTCCCCCTCATGGAGTGCACATCATTCCCTGCTCCTGTGAGGTTTTTTTTTCCCCCTACAGATTTAGGATGCAGTGATGCCGTGTGTCTTATTTCCCTGGGGAGAGGCTGCTAAACGTGTGTGCTGCAGTAAATACAATATATCCTGTAGCTGTTGGCAAATGTGTAACCTCTGTTACTGATCTGTGTCACACACATATACCTGGGGTCTCTGTGGCATTTCTCTGTGGAAAAAGAGTCCCTGCTTTACTATTTTTCCCATCACAGCACATAAAAACAGAAGTTCCTACCTACATTTTACTTCATATCCCACGGTAAGACCAGAGAAAACGCACCCAGATCCACGTAACAGGTCTGTTTTGTTTGCATTGTGAAAAAGGGAGGAAAAAGGGGTTTTTTTGAGGAGCTGGGAGACCTTGTGCCTCTAATCACAGCATTGCATCCAGCAGCCTGGGCTCCTTTGATTTCCAGTGCCTCTTCGTGCCACAAACTCCCTAAAGAGTCATTCTTCAGGGGGCCAGCTGCCTTTTGTTGGGATCTCAGGGTCAGCCCGTGACGTAGTCAGTGCGGAGGAATTATTGTCAGAACAGCAGCTTTAGTAGGATAGAGATGATGGTGCCTCAGGAGCTTGGGAAAAATCTCAGGTGATAATTGGTACTTGCTTTAACTTCACTGATTCAAGTAAAATCACTGTGTTATGACTTTATTTTTTTTGGATGATTTTTCTTTGCTTGCTCTTCTTCCTGTGCTCATCCAGTTGGCAAAGGCAATTTTCCAGATGTGACTTTAAAAATCAGAGAAGACCAGCCTGGTTTGGGTTGGAAGGGACCTTAAAGCCCACCTAGGTCCAAACCCCTGCCATGGGCAGGGACACCTTCCACTACCCCAGGTTGCTCCAAGCCCTCTCCCTGGACCCTCAACACTGGTTCCAAAATGTTCTTTTCCCAGAGGCATAAACAAATGCAAAAACAAACCAAGGCAGAGGATGTTTCCAGACCTTCTCCAGGTGAGATGCAGTGGACGTGGAGCTGTGGGCAGGTGAGGAGGGGAAGTTCTGCACTGTTCCCTTCCCAAGCCTGCAGCTGGTTTCGGTTTTCCCGGCGCTGGCAGTGAGTTGTGCACTGGCTTTATAGAGGTGTGAACATGCCTGGGAGATGCAAACAGGTTGTAAAGCCTCTTGGCACCTTGCTGGGGGATCCATAATGGTTTGCAGGAGCTCACCGTGCTCCCGAGCCCCAGTACAGGGAGGAGGAAAATGAGATGGGCTGTCTGGAGAAAGTGCCTTTTGGGGTTGGTTTTTCCCTGAGGATTTTTACTTGGTTTGTAAATGGGACTCCCAGTTGGGGTGAAGGTGGTAGGATGGATGTGGGGAGAGCTGGAAAGAGCCACAAGGATCATCCAGTCCAGCTCCTGGCCCTGCACAGACACCCCAACAATCCCACCCTCAAGACCCACACCCTGTGCATCCCGGAGAGCGGTGTTCAAATGCTCCTGGAGCTCTGGCAGCCCTGGGGCTGTAAGCCGTGCCTGTTCCTGTGCTCGTCCACTCTCTGGATGGTGCTTCCACCTGGAATGAGCTGCAGTGAAATGCCTCCGTGGGAATGCCAGAGGGTGGCCCAAGGAAATGGAGAGAATCGACTCAACTCAGTGCTTGATGTAAGTCTGGTCTATAATTAAAGCTGAGCCTGTTACAGTGTTAATTAGAGATCCTATCCAAAGGATTCCCCTGAGCATGGATCTCTCCAAGTGTAAGGATGGTTCTCCCAGCCCAGTAGCAAAACAGCCTGAGGTACATCAGTGACTTGGAGATGTGCAGAATCAAAGATTTGGAGTGCCTGGATCATCCATCCAACTTCCGTCTTCACTGAGGGACTTTGCCTCTGGAAAAAGTCAAACTTTTGGCTTGAGGGCCTGGAATGAGTCCAGCTTGGGGACAACTCACATAAAATTAAGCTGTGAGTGCATAGAATTCTGTTGGGATGGAGTCCCTGTGGAGCTTGGTTGCTGCTGATTGGACAGCTTTGCTGAGCTGGTGTAATACACAGAGAATTTGGAATTTTCACTGGAGAGAGATAATAATCTTGAAATAGATTCAGGATATTCATAGACTTCATTGTCCTGTCCTATAGGGCCAAACCCTACACCCTCTTCCTTGCCCTGTCCTTTTAAACCCAGGATATAATAGTCTTCCAGTGTGAAATCTCAATAATTCATGCATTTCTATCCTTTCACACCATAAAAACAGAACTTCTTTTTGCCTTAGCTTGGACTTCACCCTCCCCCCCCTATGTATAAAGCACTCCCTTTAGAAAAGGTATTTTTTCCCATGTTGTCTATGGGGCATGTTCGGATAATGTGAGTACAAATTGAGTTTTGGGTGTTGTGGGTGGGAAATTAACCATTCCTGCAGTGTACATCTCATCCATTGAAAAATTCCCCCATTCTATTTGTGCAGAATATATAAAGTGCGTATGGCATGGCCTTGCTGGAAGCTTGAATGGGACAGGATAAGAAGATTTGGAAAATCCCTGAAGAACCAAACCAGACCTAGAATCAGCCAAGATGCTCCAAAGCTGTCTTTTCACCTTGGCTTTCTTGTCTTTGTTGCTAGGGGAGGATTTCCAGGATGTGGAATGCTGGGATCCAAATATCATTTCCTGCTCATTTTGCAAAAAGTGGGGGAAAGGCATCTGGTGTGGTGAAGTAGTTTTTTGGTTGGTTTTGGAGGGCTTTTTTGTTTCTTGTTCTTTAATCCCTGAAGTCAAGTGAAGTCCTTTTTATCCCAAACCAGCCCTTGAGTTACGGTACCTTTTTAGCCCTTCCTTTTCTTCCAGTGAAGTAAACCGTGGCAGGACACAACAGACGGGACAAAATGCCACTTCCAGAAGTGCCCACCAGCGCCTGTTGGCTTTTCCCAGGGTCAGAATGGTTTGAGACAGGATCAGACCTGAGGGCAGGTGGGAGGTACCTGTGCTGGGCCTGGATCCACGTCCAAATAAAGATAAATATTAAACTCAATAAAGATACTCCGGTGCAAAAGCACGGAGGAGGATGGCTCTGGATTTGGGAAAGCCTGGATCCTGCCGGCCTCTCCCTGTTCTGTAGCCACTGGAGGGGGCCGGAGAACCGCGGTCCCTGCGTGGGGACCCGATGCCACCTCCTGCCTTGCCCCTCCTGGGCGATTTTCAGGGCATTCTCAATTTTTTCTGCCCTCACACTGGGCTGAAGAGGGCTCTTTAAACCTCTCATTTCTGCTTCTCCTCCCTTGGTAGCTCTGGAAATGCAGCTCCTCGGTTTGTCTTGGCATGCAAGTAGATGTAATACCTCAAAATATTTAGATTCTTATAACTTACCGGTTTTTTATTTTGTGGCATTTTCACTGGAAGTCTCCCTACAAGCTTGAGCAGCAAGAATTTCTGCTGGTTGCTCTGTTTCTCCTGAGGATTAGCAGGTGTACCTGAGGATTTAGTCCCTGCAGCTGCCTCCAGGCGAGGGCACAGTCCCCTTTTTAGGATTCCTGCTTTTTTCACTCGGGAGATGTTTGTCTGATCTGGTGCCAGCATTTCCTCTGAAGGCAAAACCAGAGTTTTTCCTAAATTGGAAGAAAATGATCAAATGGTCTGGAATTACGGTGATGAAAAACAAAGCTGAACAAGCCCTAATCTTAAGTTTTACCACTTCCAGCCTCGCTATCCTTCTAATTTGGAGTGTCTCCCTCCTGCCTCTCCATGCATCTCCCCCCCAGGACACCCCAAATTGGTACCCACTCGTCAGTGGCAACATCTCTGTGCTACAGCTTGGAACTGGAGATTTATCCTCAAGCAGGAGAGACCTATGTGTCCGAGCTGCCAGTTTGGGGACAATCAATGTGGAATTGTTTAAAGGAATTGCATGTTATTTACCTGTCCCCTCCAGGACAGACACGCTGGGATTTCTGGTCCCCTCTCGCTGAATTTCCTGTGTGACAGACTCACCTGAGAGCCTGTCCTTGCTTTATATAACAACATTGCAGCACATTCCTTACTACTCACGCTCGTTAATCTTGTTCTGAGATCTGCAGCAGCAAGGAAAGATTTCTTCTTGCGCTGTGTGATGCCCAGATATTCACTCTGGGCTATGAGAACTGACCAAATCTCTGGCAGTCTCAAAGCATTTCCTCTAGGATCTGTTGTTCCCACTCCCCAGGTGCTGCTTGGGAAGCCCCAAGTTATTTAACTTTTTGTTGTTATTCTTCCCCATCAGCTCCTCCAGCCTTGTCTTCCTTCTCAGGGGAGCTCTTCGTGACCCCTGCAAGCTGCAACCATGAAGAAAAAGAAAGAAAAGGGCTGGGGAAGAAAAAGAAAGAAAAGGTTCTGGCTGCCCCATCCCTGGAAGTGCTCCAGGCCAAGTTGGACAGGGCTTGGAGCAGCCTGGGATAGTGGAAGTTGTCCCTGCTCATGGCAGGGGATGGGATGGAATGGACTTTAAGGTCCCTTCCCACCCAAACCTTCTGGGATTTCATGGAGAGGACAGTGGCTGCCCAAGCCCTGTGCCCCCCTCCAGCCCTGCACAGTGACAGGAGGCTGCAGCCCCCACAGAGCTCATTCTCCCACCTGCACCTAGCACTTTCCCCACTCTTCCCTCTGCATCCAGCGCTTTTCTCCCCCAGCACACGTGCACTGTTCTGTTTTCCACCTCTTTTCGCTTGTTTTGTTGGTTCCCATTGTTCGTGCCTGGGAGAGGGCTGCAGTGTGCTGTTGTTTACAGGAAAGTGCTCTTTGTTTCCCCGGCGTGGAGCATCTGGTGTTTGTGAGAGGCACGGCGGAGCTTTCCAACAGAAACTCAGCCAGCCCGAGTGTGCCTGGCCAGGAGTCCACGTGTGCCACCACGGTCTTGCTCCTAAAAAGGTTTTAAAAACCCCAAACTGAGACAAGCCAGGCTGGACAGGGCTTGGAGCAGCCTCGTGGAAGGTGTCCCTGCTCATGGCAGGGATGGGTTTTCAGATCTTTTCCAGCCCAAAGTGCTCTGTGGTTCCGTGGTCCAGCACGGGCAGATAAATAAAGGCAGGACGGGTAGGATGGAGCAGGACAGTGTCATTGATTTATGGCTCCTGCCGTTCCCCCCAAGGCATCAGGATGATGGACGATCCGTGCACACTCCCCTCCCCGTGGCACAGGCTGTCCATGAGCTCTCCAAACATACCAGGGTGAGGTGATGCTTGCATTCCCGCTGATGGCGCCTTTCCACAATCAGCTGAAAGCTGCTCTGGGAATTGGGGAAGCTGGGCTCCAGCCATGATCTGCTTGGCCAACCCTGCACTTGCCTCTAATTTTAATAATTTGGCGACATCCATTTATTTTAGCGTTTCGCAAAGCGAGGCCTGCGTTTCCTCAGAGAAAATGAGAGTTGAAGGATGGTAAAATGCCTCCATAAATTGGAAGTTAAATTAAGAAACAGTTTTAAGAGCACTGAGTGCTGTTAGCCCCATGTTGTTGTGTCACTCACAGCATTGTGAGCCTGTGGTACCCGTTGGAGGCACGGGAGATTTAGGAGGCACAGGGAGCGGGCTGAATCATTTGGTGGATGTTTCTGAGCCTGCTTTTGTTTGCAGTGGGAATGTATTAATGGGTTCACCCCTTGTTTCACTTCCTACAAAATGCAGTTTTTACAAAAAAATTTCTTATTTTGGGGATAATTTCAGCTATTGAGAATTTTGTATCAGTGTGGGAGCAGCTTCTGGAAGTTTTATCCTTTTGATCTTATCTTTACACAAGGAGTATTTACAGGGGTCTGGAGTGCCAGGAGAGGGGGGAATGGCTTCTCACTGCCAGAGGTCAGGGAGAAATGGAGTATTGGGAAGGAATTCTTCCTTGTGAGGGTAGGGAGGCCCTGAGGTTGCTCAGAGAAGCTGTGACTGCCCCTGGATCCCTGGAGGTGTCCAAGGCCAGGCTGGACAGGGTATGGAGCATCCTGGGCTAGTGGAAGGTGCCTATGGCACCTGGACATTCACCTCCAGGTCCATCTTACTGAGCTGGAAAGGAATTTGGTTTAATAATAAATAGATTTTAAGACTGTTGTCTGAAGGTGTTCAAGGCTTTACCTTCATCAAAGCAACCAATAAATCCTATAAATACCATTAGGCAAGCAGAAATTCCCAGTTGTCCTAAGTTCCATTTAGTATCCGGTCCTTTAATTAGCCACCTCCATTAGTGTAAACTTTCTCCAAGCTGAAGCATTATGGAATCCTAGAGGGACTTGGGCTGGAAGGGACCTTCAAGCCCATCTTGCCTCACCCCTTGCCATGGGCCATCACACAAGCAGAGCTGGGGGATCTGACAACTGAGAACTATTTTTAACCCAGCAGCCTGAGACAGTGTCTGGTCCCTCTTGCTGGGAGTTGTTCTTGCTGGGTGTTCAGTGAACTTTGGGCAAGATCCATAAGCTTTCAGCTCAGTGATAACTTGGGATGTTTCATGCATGGTGGACCATGAAGGATGCAGAGATGTCAGCAGAAGCTGTTGTGCCAATGCAAACAAGGCCAGGAAGTTTTACTGTTCCCATTGCTGGGAGCCTTGCTCCTCTTCCCTCTGTGGATATGTCAGTGCAGACTGAGAGGCCAAAAGGTGCAGGTACACATAAATTCCATATTTTTGTGCTATCCAAAGACAAAAAATGGGAGAATTAGAGATTATTTGTGCATTCAGACTTCTGTAAGTCTGAGCTTTGTGCTGCTGTGAACAGCTGCATGTTTGTTCTTGCTTCCCACAAGACAGCATGGAAAATGCCACAGAGTCATGGTGAAAATGCATCCACTCTGAACGAGCACAGAATTCACTGGGAAGCCTTGGCTAAACTTCCACTTTGGTTCCCACCTATAGTGTCCATCCAGCTAAAGGAAAACCTCTTCCCCCATGGCGTGCTGGGGCACTGCCCGGACTCCCCAGGGAATGGGCACAGCCCTGAAGCTACCAAAGCCCAAGGTGCATTTGGACAATGCTCTCAGGGATGCACAGGGTGGGATTGTTGGAGTGTCTGTGCAGGGCCAGGAGCTGAACTTGGTGATCCTTGTCGGTCCCTTCCATCTCTGGAGATCCCATGGCTCTTTTCTCTGCCATGGAAAACGCTTTACCCAGCTTTGAAGTGCCCGATCTGGTTAACAGGGGTCAGATGTCTGAGCATAACTGAGCATATTACATGGGCTGATTAAATCAAGGCATCTGGCATGGATGTCCTGCTGCAGATAGGTTTCCATGGAAAACAGTTCCCATGCCATGAATGTCACTCGAGGGTTAGATTGCAAGTCAGATGGATCCCGTGTGCTTCCTGAGACACCACCTCCCTTTAAAATGAGGTGTGGGCTCCCAGGTGGAACTGGCTCCACAGCCCAGGATGCTGCTCAGGGGCCAGGCCCACAGCTCCCTCCTCCTGATGGGATTCCTGATGTCCCCGTGCAGGTGACTCCATCAGTGCATCAGCATTTTGCCTTCCCAGTGTCTGGAGCCGCCTCTTGGCCTCCTCGGCATCAAGCAGCCACATGGGGAATGGAGCAATGGCTGTGTTCCCACAGGAACATTCAAGCCTGGGTGCAGCCAGGCCCATTTTCTCCTTGAATTCAGGGTTTTTCCATCGCATCTCTGTGCCCAGACTCTCCGAGTCCAAGCTGGTTGCCGTGGATGAGTGCCACGTCTGGTGGCTGTGATTCACCGTCGGCGTGCGGGAAGTCCAACCCAGCGATTCATTTCCCTGCAGCTGCCGAGCACTGACGTTGGTTTAGCCCCACTGGGGACAGGCAGAGAGGATTTTTCACCAAATGGCCCCAAATGCTGAAGTCCCCACGTGTTTCAGCTCTTACTCACCCTCTCCTAACAGCAGAAGTAGCCGCTCAAAGGATGGGTCAGAGCCTCCCCTCATGCAAGGTGACGTCGCCCGCTGGAGGAGCAAAACCAGTTTGTACCAGAAGATTTTAATTGGTTCAGGAGTTCCAATGCCCAGTGAGAAACTGGGCTTGGGCAAACTTTGTTTTGCTGTCTGAAGCAGTGCTGCACCTTTCACTCTTGATTTTTGCCCCTCTGTTCACCTGCAAAGTTGACAAGGAGCTGTGGAGTGTGGGCAGATAAAGTTCTGAGTGGCCTGGACACAGCAGGTGCCCAAGCAGTGCTGAGAGCTCCATGCTGCACCACAGAACCAGGGGACACAGGGGCCCTGGGCTTTTTGGGTCTCCAGGCAGATGAGGGTCAGGCAGAACTTGATTTTTGGGTATGTTGTGGCTCATGGGACTTGCGTCAGGCCGCAATTCAGCAGGAGCCGGTCTCTTGCTGGTGCTGCCAAGATCCAGGAGTTAATTCTTATTCCATGAGAAGGCCAGAGCTTGCATCCAGCCAGTTCCCTGGGGTGCAGGGAAAGAAACGCTCTGAGAAATAAACACAGACACAAACAAACACCAGACTTGGCGAGCAGCTTCGCAGGCAATGGGAATATCTTTTAGATTCCTGCCGAGGTAATTGGCCTGCAAGGAAGCTTCCCTGCTCTGCCCTTTGGCTCCCAGGGAGGCTCTGCTTGCCAAAATGCTTTGTAGTCCCTTGAGCTGTGCCTGGGCTGGACTCTGTTCTTCTGCCCAGCCCAGCCCAGCCCAGCGCTCTCCCTCACACTCGCCGTGTTCCTGGTCTAACCTATTCCCAGGGATGTGCACTGAGCCTCCTTCCCAGGAGCCCCACCCTCTTCTCTTGCATTTTATTCCAGTTCTTGGTACTCCTCACAAAAAAGCTTCCCCAAATCTCCCTTGCTCCCGCTGAGGTTGTCCTTTCTGTGGGGTCTTTCCTGTGTTGCTGGGGTAGGATCTGATCCCACCTGGTTCTTTTCTCCCAAGCCTTCGTTTGCATTGCTCCACATCTTCCTGGAAATCCAAGCCCAAATCCCTGATCTTACCTGCACTGAATAATACACCAGAGCCTGGATGCTTCCCCCCATCCCTGCAAGGTAAACATGCCAGCATTTTCCAGGCTTTCAGAATTAATGGGAATGTGGAAAATTCCACAGCTGATGACCCCCACCTTTCTGAGCTGCTACGTTTCCCCCCACCCACCTTCCTTTGAGTTCCTGCAGCTTTGCAACTGGTTTTTCAGTTCTAAAATGCTGCCAAAATTTCTCCTGGATCAGGAGGGAGAGGAGCTTTGCTCCACAGTCCCCAGATTGCAGGATGGGAGCAGGTGGAGCTCAGCATGGAAGCATGCCTGGCGTGTGGTGGGCTGGGTGCTATTGATGAAGCTCGTTTCAAAATCCCATTTCCAGTGTAAATGGAAGTTTGACCAAGAAAAATGGATTTTTAAGTGGGAATAAAAAACATTGAGCTGTGGAGTCTAATAAATACTCACTTTGGGAAACCAATGGCTGGTTTGCAGCTTAGGCTGGAGATGCTTTTAAAAAATCCATCATTCACCCACACTGAAAGGCAGTATAATCCTTCAGGCAAGGACAGTTTTCCTCAGGATCCTCTCTGCTTCCCCAAAGCTTGACCTTGCTTCATGCCAAGCAGGGAAAGTGACACCCTATGGTTTTTGTATCACAAATGGAAAATCCATACTGTTTTGGAATAAACAGCGCTGGCCATTAGAGAGTCTATTTGGTTACCATTTGGTTGCAACTGCATAAGGAACAGCTCCAGTGGAAAAAAAAAAAGAGGCAGCAGTAACAGTCAATCGTCACTTTTTTTTCCCCCTGCCTGGAAAACTTGGAATTTTATGGCCTATGAGCCACAAATTAGAATTGCAGGCAACAGATAAAGCTTGGCTATAAATCCAGCTAATGCCAGTGCCTTTTGGCAGCTGCAAGGTGGAGTTTGTTAAAGTGCCCCTGTCAAAATGGGCCTGAACGGGATCCTTCCCACCAGCCAGGATCACCAGGTGGGTCTGGATGTCTTTGGAAGAACAGAGCATCCCTGGTGCAGCAGGCAAGTCCTGTCCCCTGGGTAGGGACAAAAGAGGAGGCTGCTGGTGCTGTGGTCAGCACCTGCCATGCCAGGAGGCTCCTTCAGCCTTTCCCCCAGCACTGTCCTTTTCCATCCTTCCCCAGGAAAGAGGATTTCTTAGCCATGTCTCCAGAAAATGAATCCCTGTGCCTGTTTGTCCTTCCTCACAGGAAATTGTCCCTTCTTTCTGGCCTGTGGCTGCACTCCCAGCTCTCCCTCATGCCACGCTGCAGGAGCAGGACACAGCCCTCTCCGAGCATTTCATCTGCAGGGGCCAGGATGAGGTCTCTGGATGGAAAAAATGCTTCAGACATCCCGGACTGGAGTGAATTGCTGAAAGATGTTGCCACTTTAGGGCTGGTGAGCTGGCCTGCCAAGTCTCCCAGCACTGCTCCAGAAGGATCTGGGACCTCTGGCACATCTGTGTGGAGTAACCCAGGGCAGCTCCATGTACGGCGCTCCCATCTTTAGGAAGGAACCCAAAAAGTCTCAGCTTGGATGTTTCAGTGCCCACCCGTGGTGTTTGTTCATGGCTAGGGCTGCTTCCAACAGGAAACAGGAACAGCCTCAGGCAGTGGCTGCTCTTCTGGGAGCCAAGAAAGGGCAGGAATGGCTGTACCACCATTCGGGATGTCTGGGACATCTCATCTGGGACTTTGTGAGGTCTCGGTCTGAGTCAGTGCAAGGCCATGCTCTGAGGACTCCAAGAGACTTTGGGCTTTTCCATTCCTACTTAGGAACTTTCACAGACCCTTGAATGTCTGAGGTGTCAGAGGAATGCATGTTCCTAAATAACTGATGGACATTGGGAAGACCTGTTGCCTCCCAAGCCATCAGGACAATTCTCTGAGCTGGTTGTTTTGTTGTTGACCATGGAGGAGGGCTTTGGACAAGGGCCTGGAGTGGCAGGACAAGGAGAAATGGCTTCCCACTGCCAGAGGGCAGGGATGGATGGGATATTGGGAAGGAATTTCTCCCTGGCAGGGTGGGCAGGCCCTGGCACAGGGTGCCCAGAGAAGCTGTGGGTGTCCCTGGATCCCTGGAAGTGTCCAAGGCCAGGTTGGACACTGAGGCTTGGAGCAGCCTGGGACAGTGAAAGGTGTCCCTGCCCATGGCAGGGGTGGAATAGGATGGGCTTTGAGGTTCCTTCCATCCCAGCCACTCTGGGATTCTGTGTTTGGTGTGTGCAGTCCTGCTGGTTTGTCCCATAGGGCAGCAGCATCTTTGCCCAGCTGGGGAGCCTGCAGAATAATTTTCCTCGGATATTCACAGGCAGCAGACAAGGATGCCAGGGAGCATGAGGGGAACCTTGAGTCCTCACATCCTGCCTTGGGTTTGTCAAGCCACCAGTTCTGTTGCTCACCAACATTCCTGGACTCCTGAGATCACTTTCAGATCGAAGGCAGAACTTCCAGGGGGCACAGAGCCATTTCAGAGCAACACAGAATCATTCTTAAATCTATTTACTTACCAAAAATGAGAAAGAATTGGGCTTTTTTCCCTGGTTTTCCATGCCAGCATCATTGATGGAGTATGGTGTACAGGGAAATGTATTTCCTAAACCTCCAGGATATCTTTTAAATTTTTTTTTTTATTAGAGTAATTCCTGGACAGCACCCAGGGTTTGAAAGACAGATTTAGGGATAAAATCCACACAGGGCCCACAGTGATAAGACTGGTTTTGCTGTTTGACTTGGGAACTAATGTTCTGCATGCCAATTATACACATTTCTTCCTTTTTTTTTTTTCCTTTTTTTATTCCCATTAACTATCACCATTAGCATTTGGACAAACAAACAAATAAGCCCATTTAAATCCTGGGTTTTTTTCCCGTCCCTCCAACCATGAATAATTACAAAATAATCACCAAAATCTGGTTTCGTTCGGCGAACGTTTCCAGGTTTTGTTTTCTTTTTCAATAATCCCGGGTTCCAGCAGTCCCACCAGCCCCTTGCTTTTATTTTTTGGGAGGTAATTTCAGCTGGTCACATTCTCTAATGCCTGGCACAGCACGATCAGGGAGCATGTGAGCTTCTTTTAATGTATTTCATCTTGACAGGGAGCCTTTTCCCTGCCTTCCCTCATGGCCTGAGCACGCAACTTTTCCGAGAACGCGGCCCCAAACTCCAGCCCCGTTGCAAAAGTGGCAACATCTGCTGGCAAAGCAAGCTTGCTCCCACTTAAAATGCTGGCAGGACCTAACAGGGCCTTAAAAAAATTCCTTTAATTGGGCTAATTGCATGTGGTTGAAGCCATGTTGAAGCTCAGCTCCGAGTTCAGAGTTTGGTTTATGTGGTTTGGGGTCATGTGGGTTCAGGAAAAAACCCACCCCACTTACCTGGTTTCCTTTTTCTTGCTCCCCAGGTTTTTCTTTGTGCTTCAGTTTCACCCCAAAGAGAAGGCAGAATTTGCTTAGTTTCGAGCTCAAATGGGAAAAAACCCTGAATTTTATCTTGTTTTTACTCAGTGGGATCAATCCCCTTGGATTTTTAAATTGCCGTCCTGTGTAGCAGCACTTGCTGTGCAGTGCCAGCCTATGGAGGGCAAAGAAAGCTGGCAGAGTAGGCAGGAATATCAAATTCAAGAAAATAAAGGGATTTTCACCCAGTTGCACTGTGCTGCCTTAATATGGAGGCAGGAGCCTGCCTTGTGTAAGACCCCAGGTGCCCAAAATGAAAGTTTTCCTTGTTTTATTATCAGAAAACCCAGTGGTGCCTTAAGATACCATTGTGCTGCTAGATCCAGGGAAGATGGGAAGGGGTCCCCACACAGGCTGTGCTATTTCATTGCTGAAAGCACTCCCCTGCCCCTGGGAAGCCTGTTGGGAATAACATCACTTGGCCTGTGCTCCTTTGGCAAGGACGTTGTTTTCCCATCAATCCCTTTGAAATGGTTTTAGGGTTTTCCCCAAGACACTGCTTGTTAATTTTGTGTAAGGACACACACACAGACAGGAGAAAACTGGAGGTTTGGGGGAAGGGGGCGTGGGGAGCTCTGGGGGACTGAGAGAGGGATATGGGTTGGGAATGTTGCACAGTCTCAGGGTTGAAAGAGAGAAGACAGAGTGCCACTACTACAAAGGAGAAGGAATATTTGTCAGGCTCAGGAACACCTTTTGCTTCTTCCAGACTCTTTTCTATCCCACTCTAGAGGCTGCCAGATCCCAGCTTTTCAGGGAGTAAAAATTGTATTTTAATGCCTCTAAGATGCTGGGGATCTTCCTGTGCTGTATGAGATCTCCTCTTGTTTCCTGGCTGGAACCTTGGTTCCTGGGGCTCCAATGGTGAACCCCTGGCTGGTCCCAAATGTGGGAGGTGTGATCCAGTTGAGAGATTCCTTGTGTTCAAATATGGACATCCCACTGCAGGAGGCTGCCAGATCCTAGCTTTTGAGGGAGAAAAATTGCATTTTAAGCCTTCTGAGGTGTTAGGGATCTCCCTGTGTCCTATCAGGCACATGGAAGTCCTACCAGGCCTCATGGAAGAGGGGGAGGAAGCATTTATGGGACAAAACATATCCAGGAATGTATTTCAAGATGCCTTCCTTAAGTCCCAACCCCTGGTTACCCAAGTCTTTATTTTCCATAGATTTACCTCATGAACAGTGTTGTGAGAAGGTGCTCCTGGAAAGAGAGGAAGGCTGAATTAAACGACGATTGAAGCCTTGCAGCCAATGTGGGAACAAGGCCAGTGTCTGGAAGGAAAAATATTATTAATAATTATAGGAAGAAGATGGCCAAAGTCAGAAACATGTTCTGAACTCCTCCAAAAATAGTACAAAAAGAGATGCCAAACCCAACAAGGGAAGTAAAGATTTGAGGGCAGGGCAATGCGCTGAGGAGGGAAATTAAAAGGGCGAGAGGAGTCTCAGGCAGTGACACTGTGGCCTCATGAACTGAGCTGCTTTCTGGGCTCAGGAGGACCACAAGGTGATTCCGGCCTTCAGGAAGATGAGCAGCCAGTAAGAGATGTTTGTTCTGAGATGACAGCTCTAGCCCTGGCTGCCAGAGCTGACAAATGGGGGAACAAACACTTCGCTCCTGTGGAATGATGGCTCTTCTCTCCTGCTTTTGCTGCCCTGGAGTGAGCTGGGGGCATCTGAGGTGCTCTGCTTACCTTTTCAGCTTTAGAAAGGATGAAGACTTTTGAGACAGGCATTAAGTGCAGATACATCCCTCATATCTGATAAAATAATTAAAATAAACCTATTCATCGATGCTGGTGCCCCGGCCAGCTGCAGTGCCGAATTCCCAGCTCCCATTTCTCTTCCTTCTGGAGCATTGCGAGTTCCTCATCTGTGCTCTGCGTAATCCCTGGCTCTGGGAGGAAAGGAAGGCAGTGCCCTGACCACACACAGGCTCCGGGCTGTCCTGGAGAGCCTCAGGGGCTTCCCAGCCACCAGCCCCGACCTCTCGGAGCAGCCGGGGGCAGGGACAGCTGTCCAAATAGAGGGACACCTGTGCAGGGAAGGCCAGGGCAACCAGAGACATCCCTGGCTCCCTGAACCTGCCCTTCTCCTTTGATCTCCACCCGAGGTCTGTGTGTGCTCTGCTCCCCTTCAGTGCTGAGAGAGGGAAGCTGTGGGAGCCTGGGATGGGGATGGAGGGAGGAGAGCACAGTGGGGGTACAGTCCAGGTTTGGATGTGCTGATGGAGCTGAGGGATTTCTTACTCTCCTCTCTTTTTCTCTCCTTTCAGCCAGCCTCTGCTGCTCTGCTTCACCCCAGTTTTGTTTCCTCCCTCTTCACTCCCAAGGTGAGTCTGATCTCTGTTGCATCTCAGAATTACTGCGTGGAGCTGGCAAAGGCATCTGAGTGTGTATCTTTCCTCCAAGCACTCAGCATTCCCCAAGAGGCTCTTCTTTTCCCCATCCCTCTGGGGACCAAACTAGGAGGGAGAGCCACCACTTTTCCCATATTTTCCTGTATTTTCCTGCATTTTCCTGCATCTTGCCTGTTTCCACCTTGCCTGTTTCTCACCTATGGTTTACTCTTCCCTACAGGAGTCATTGAGTGCCAAGAATTCCTCCTTTGTGGGGGTACTCCCATTTCCCATCTAAAAAGCAGCTCACTCAAATGATAATTTTTTTTTTTATTTTTTATTTTTAAATAAAAGAAAGAGTCAGGGGCCCTTTCTTGCCTTAATCAGACATCCTGGGATCAGGGTACACCTCACACATTTCTTCATCCCATTTATACATTTGTTTCTGGTTTAGATCTATCCGTAAGACACGGTGTGGACATCTGTCTTATTATCCAACACAGGTTAAATAAAACAAACCCCCGTGCTCCCTGGGAGAGACATTGGAATAATGGGATTCTTCAGGCTGGAAAAGACCTCCAAGGTCACCAAATCCAATCTGTTGACATTGACATAATTTCTTTTTCTCCCCCCACCTTTTCTCATACATTCATTCAGCATAAAACTGATGTATTCCTGAAATCTCCTTTGGGTTTGACATCTAGAGTCTCCCTCCCTTGGATTTTGGGATAACCAAGCCCAACTTTTCCAGAGCTTCTCTAGGCATTGGCTGGGAAGAGTAATAATCCAGCATGGAATATGGAAGGAATGGGTTCCTCAGATTTTTAAGGGGAATCATCCACCCTTTGGTCAAGGTTTGTGTGTGCTCTGCTCCCCTTCAGTGCTGAGAGAGGGAAGCTGTGGGAGCCTGGGATGGGGATGGAGGGAGGAGAGCACAGTGGGGGTACAGTCCAGGTTTGGATGTGCTGATGGAGCTGAGGGATTTCTTACCCTCCTCTCTTTTTCTCTCCTTTCATCCAGCATTTTTGTCTGCTACACATGTTCCCCTTTACACCGTGCCAGAACTCTGACAGAAGGAAAGGGCAGGGGAGGGGTGGGGGAGAAAAAAATTCTCTGTAAAGTTTCTGTTCTGGAGAGAAAACAGGACTTATATCAAAATATTAGCAGAGCACCAGCTGGTGCCGATTAGCAAAGCCCTGGGTGAGAGTTTTCCATTTACCTTGTGCTGTTTTTCTTTCCCTGAGCTACACATGCTCTTTCCCAAAGCGCGAAGGTTTTGGCCACCGAGGTTCATCCAGCTCGGGCGCCGTTTCATTTTTCAAAAATGCAGAGTCCACTCAAGGCTGCACTCAGAAATTGTAATGTCCTTTCCAAAGCCTGGCTGGCCTGGGGGATCAAGTCCCATCCCTACAGGCTGGTTGGAAAATGAGGGATGAAGGGTCACAAGGACTAAAAATGTCCTCACACAACAACTAAAAGCATTGTACAGATGCTCATGAACCAAACATCATGGCTGGGTGATTTTCCCCACACCCAGCAAAGGTGCCAGTGGCAGGCTGGACCTGATTCCCAAAGCACTTGAGGACTCTGGACACCACCACTCAGCACCTTTTTTGCAGGAGATGCTGTTGCTGCATCCTGGACTCCAGCCCGTTGCTGGGCTTTTGCAGAGGTGAGGAAAGTATTGCTCATTCATAAATGTGTGTTTTAAGGGATATTATTCCCAAATATTAAAGTAGAACCAGCTTTTAGGAGCAGGGGATAAAGATTTGGCTGGGAAGGCCTGAGCTGGAGGACCAATAACTTGGGAATTGCTCTGAAGTGTTTGATCTGTCTCGGGCCAGCAAACGCTGAGCCAGCGCCTGCCGTTAAGTGGAAGTTATTTTCTGCATCCACCAGAGTCCCATAAAACCATTTCCTCTGGGATCCACAGGGACAGCCAGGGCTGCTTTTTTTTGGTTATTTTTTCTCCCCCAACAATATCAATATGTAAGTGCTGAGGGAAGGAGCACGTGCTGTGTGACAGATTTAGGAGTAGCCTTAGGGCTCCATCACCTCTTTCCAAGTGGTTTTGCCAGAGTGCTGGAATTGCCTCCTATTCATCGAGAGGGAAGGCTGGTTTGGGGATTAAGAGGCAGAGCTGGTCCTGCTGGAGTCTCAGTCCTACACCCACCACTGCTACAGGCTCCTGTGTCAGCTCCAGGGAACGAGGTAGTCCTGAAAGGTGAGGGAAAGGGCTTTTTCCAGGGCTGTGGGGGAGCAGAGCCCTCATCCATGCAGGAATACATCCTCACATGTGATTTTGGGAAACCTTCAGCTGCATTTTGAAGCATAACTGCACCTTCTCAGCACCCTTTGGTTCCTCTGGGGTTCCCAAGCCTGCTAGGAGCATATTCAACCCCAAAACATGCAGGATGGGTTGTGTCATGGTCTTTCAGATAGTAATCCTGCAGGCTGGGAGTACATAGAATCATAAAATAATGGAATGGTTTGGGTTGGAAGAGAGAGTTAAAGTTCATCCCATTCCACAGGCTGCTCCAAGCCCCAGTGTCCAACCTGGCCTTGGACACTCCCAGGGATCCAGGGGCAGCCACAGCTTATCTGGGCACCCTGTGCCAGGGCCTGCCCACCCTCCCAGGGAACAGTTCCTGCCCAGTATCCCATCCAGCCCTGCCCTCTGGCAGTGGGAAGCCATTTCTCCTTGTTCTGTCACTCCATTCCCTTGTCCAAAGTTCCTCTCCATCTTCCATTCAGCGTTTCACCGTTCCCTTCAGGAGGGGATTGCTTTGGCAATAAAAAACCAAAGGAGTGATGGGAGAAGCAACACCTCCACCTGTCAAGTGATGCCTTTCAGCTCCTGCGTTTGGCGGAGCCAATTTTTTTTGTTGGTTTTTTTTTTGTTTTTTGGGATCTGGAAGTCCATTTGCAAAGGCTGAAGGGAAGAAAAACAACCTTCTCCCCCTGCTGCCCCACCACCTAAGTGCTAAAGCAGATCCCAGGGGGTGGAGCATGGGGAGGTGTAAGCAGGAGAAGACCTGGCAGGAGATCCTGTTCTCCGGTTGTGCCTGGGGGCTTTTCCCATTGGAGCCCCTGGAAGGCCAGCAGGGAAATGATTCCAATCCCAGGCTTTCCAGCTTCCACGCTAATTTAACCCAAGCTGTTTCCTAGCCTCTGAGAGGGGAGCAGGGATGAGGTTTGCAGATTGGAAGTGGGGGGGGAGGAACTGCAAATGATCTCAGCAGTTTTACAGCCATCTCTTTTCCTGGCAGGACATGAGGGAGAGCGTCTCCCTGCCTCTGGGGTGGAAGGTGGAGGAATGCAAATGCTGGAACACTTCTCAGTTTGCCCTGATTGTCTTTCCTCCCCCAGCAGTTTTATTGGTGTCCATAAATTTAGAGCAAATATTCCCACGTGCACTTTCACCCTCCATCCCCAGGGGATCTGCTCGTCCCGAGGGATTGCTGGGTGTCCCAGAGAAGCCACCCCTACCCATCCATGCTGGCTCCAAAGGCTGTGGCAAGCAGCCACTGGGTGTCACCTCCACCCTAGAGAGAAGAGAAATCTCTGTGAAAAAGCGTGTTTGAGGTGAACGTTTACATGGAGTCTCTTTTTTTTTTGGTCATCTGTGCCTCATCTGCTGTGCTCCTGTGCAAACACCTTGAGCAGAAGCAGCTGGGAGGGAGCCTGGGGGCTGCAGGGGATGGTCAGCAATGATTTCCCACTGGAGACTTCCATCCCATCCACCAGTAGCAGGGATCCTGCCTTTCAGGATCAGCTTTTCCTTCACAATAAAAATTCCATTCCACTGTGCCTCCATGTCCCGTTTGTCCCAAACCTGTTGCCCATGGCTCATCATCTGCTTTAAAACCTCTGTGTGACGTATGAGAGCCTCAGGTCACAAGTGCCACCAGCTGGAGCTGGTTTTCCAAGAAGGGAAAAGCAAGGGGAAAAAAAAAACCAGGAGAAATTGATGCCCTCCTGCTGCCCTTGCTGGGGTGTCTTTTACATCCTCAGCACTTGGAGAGAGCCTTTACAGGGCAACAGCTTTTTTCTTTGTGGCAAATGAAAATATATCCCATAATACAGGAGGGTCCCATAAAGGGCAGCATGGTGGGAACCTGTTAATTCATTAAATTTATACACATTAATGAGGTTTTTTGTATCTGGCCTGATTCCACCGTCTTCATTGGCATTTCCATGGCAAAATTTTACGAGTTGTTTTGGCTGCTGTGATGTTTTTTGATGAAATTCCCACTCCAGAGCTGTGTCTCCCCATGGAGGGGACCATCAGCTTCTCCCTGAAGAAGAGGCTCAGAGCATCTCTCCATCTCCTCACCTGCTGAGTCATTTGCAGTGTGGGGTCACTGACCTGGCTGTCCCTCTGGTGTCCTTGGTGCTCCTCAAGAGGATAGCCTGGATGGACACCAGTCCTGAACTGACTGATTCTGGAGGAGGAACCATCCCACCCCTCATGGTCAGAGTATCAGCCTGAAAATGGAGGAATTTGAGGCCAATTTTTGCATCCAGAGCCCTTCCCCTGGAAATCAGCTTGGGCAGAGGTAATTTTACCCCAAGGCAACACAAATTGGTGATTCTATTGGGAAATTGATGATTCAGACGAAAAAGGGAGAATTCAAGTGGAAAGAGGGGAAACTCAGACTGAAAGAGAGGAAATTTAGGTGAGATATCAGGAAAATTTTCTTCCCTGTGACAGTGGAGAGGCCGTGGCACAGGGTGACCAGAGCAGCTGTGGCTGCCCCTGGATCCCTGGCAGTGTCCAAGGCCAGGCTGGACATTGGGGCTTGGAGCAGCCTGGGATAGTGGGAGGTGTCCCTGCCCATAGCAGGGGGTGGGACTGGGTGGGCTTTAAGGTCCCTAAACCAGTCTGTGATTCTGTGATTTGTAAAGCATAAAACATCCTATGTGAATCTGCTCCAAAGGGACATAACGAGCTCAGACATGGAGGCAGCAGAACCTTTTTTTTTGTTTTTTCCTCGCTGTTTTGCTGCAGGGAAGCCAGAGAAGCACAGTGACAAACTGCCTTGCTTTGGAGCCGAATATTTACATTTTCTCCACGTATCCCAGAAGGCATTAGTGCTTTTCCAAATGGGGCACGGGAGAAGCAAATGCTCAGTGGTCTGTGGATCTCATGTTTGCCTAAGCACCATGACATATGTGCCTGTGTGTCTCCACACACACACACACACACACACACACACACGAGATATTTTAGTTCGCCTGTTTAAATGAAGGATGAAATACCCTTCAGCACTGCCTTTCTCAGCATATGTGTTCTTAGACTCACTCACTCTTTGTTTCTGCCAATGCCTAAATTGGGAATACTAAACAGCCACAACTATGCAGCTTGTGGGGATGGGGGAATTCGTTTGGAGGCAGTGAGTTTTGATCCTTTTGCAAGGGACAGAGGCGCTGCAGCTGTAGGAGAGGAGGTTTCTGTCTGTAATGTGCATCATGGCCCTTGTTTTTGCGAGCACCTCGGGGCAGAAGTGAAGCTTTTAAACAGAGAGCAGCCAGCAGGTTCAGTGCCACGCCAGGGGATGCACGTTTGTTTACGCGTACACAGAGAGGAAACACCTGTTTACATGTTGTTGACACTGGGTTTTTAGGTTTTTTCAGCCCCCAAAACACCCGGGAGAAGGTAGGTGGTGGCTGGCAGAGTTCCCAAGGTGTGGCACTTTGCTGTCCAGGTGAAGGCCAGCTCCTCTGGGGTGGCTCTGTGCGTGTCCAAACTCGGCTGTGGTCATGCCGGCCATGCCACAATGAGCAACGAGGGGACGCTGGCTGGGAGCAGGGCAGGAGGTGCAGGGAAGGGCTTGGGGATAATGAGGAGCCAGGTGGATGCTGGGGAGCAGAGGGAAGGGAAATTTGTCACAAGCTCGGGTGTATTTCCTTGTAAATCGTCCCTTAAAGCCAGGGGACGTTGCACCAGGGTGTCCATCACCCTTATCCCAAGGCACCCATTTTATAAAATCCCAGAATCACTGAGGTTGAAAAGGCTCTCCAAGCCATTGAGCCCAACCTGTGACTGATCCCCACTTGGCCACCAGCCCAGAGCACTGAGTGCCATGTCCGGGCATTCCTTGGAATATGGGCAGGTCCTCACCCCAAACTCTTATCCAGGAGTACATGGGATGCAGAATTTGTGCAAATACCTGATGGGATTTGTTTTGGTCACACACATTAATTTCTGCCTCCTGTCCCCATAGTTTTTTAAACCCATTTTTCCTCCAGTTTTTTGTGTGCATTTTGGTGTTCTGTTTTGGATTTTTTGGCAATAAAAGCATCAAGCCACATCATCCTCTGGGCAATATTTTGCCAGCCTGCAGTTGCTGAGTAAGGCGAGCTGAGCTGTGCTGTGAGAGCTCCCTGATATTACCCACCACAACAATAAAACATTGGCAGGGAAGCAAGAAGATATTCACAACTCTCCAACTGGACATTGACTCTCCAGCTGTCAGATTGCCTCCTTTGCTCCAGGGATGAGTCCCACTGTCAGTATAATTTCATTTTTCTGGTGTGTTATGGCATGAAAAAGATTTATTCCTTCACTTTTATGGGACAGAAGGTGGGTTGCAAAGTGTTATTGGGGCTAAGACAGCATGGGGTGATGCAGCCCATTGATCAGGCAGTGAATTATAAGAGAGGTGGAGCTCTGAGCGTGACTCAGCTGCCTTTGGAAGGGAATTCTATGTTTTTTAGGGATGCCTAGAGGTCCCTGGAGCAGGTGAGATTGACTGGGGCAGGCACTGGCTGAAGGCTGTTGTCTTCTGCATCTCCAGCTCCCCCGTGGCTCAAGGCGAGCTTGCCATCAAGCCCTGTGTCCCGTTTTGGCCCAAAATAATGGATCAAACTCCTTCCCACCCCACAGAGGACCCATCCCCTCTCAGCCCTCAGTGCTGAGCCCCCAGGCAGGTGCCCTCCTGCCCCCTTTCTGCCCAGCCATGCCCACCCACATCCTTCCCTGCCCAGCACCCTGCCCTCCTCCCATCCTCCAGCCCTGCCATTCCCTCACTTTTCACCCCGCTTTTTTGGGGGTGGATTTCCCTCCTGAAGGCAAAGGGAAGTGAGGGGGTGAAGCTTCGGAGGGGGCACAGCAGCACCAAACCCCAAACCCCAAACCAGCCCCCAAACCCCGTGTGCCTTCCCCCCTCTTCCCGGGGCAGCCGTTGCTAAAGATCAAAGTGCGAGGCAAAAATAGCAAAAAAGGGGAAGAGCTCGTGGGTTTTGACATCTGGAGGCCAGAAGCAGCTCCTGCTCCAGAGTAGGCAAGAGGTGAAGGAGGAAGGGGAAAAGTGGGTTTACAGGCTCTTTTATTTTTTTTTACAGGGATGAAAAAGTTTTTCATAAATTTGTATGGGTTGCTATTACTTGAGAGAGCAGTGTTTGTCTTAGTCCTAATTTCAGAATTAAGGGTGCTAAGAGCACTTATAAATAAAGGGGTGGGTATTTTCTGACAGGCAAAACACTGATTTTTCTGTGATGTATCACCTGACAGCATTATTTTTATTCCAAGGAGTGCAAGGAGCCACCTGGGAAATGTCTGTGCTGCTTGGCTGGATGAAACAGGTGCTGTTTCCTTTGGGGCTGGAGATTTTCAATTATAAGGGTTCAAAAGCCATCCAAAATCCAAGGGGACATCCAAATCAGAGCCCTGTTTTTCAAAGGCTTTCACTTCTACACTGTCTGTCTCCAATCCTTTTAGAAATCCAACCTCTGGACAGCACTGGAGGCAGCACAGGGTGACATTTCCCACAGAAGAACGCCATTTACAGTGGATGAAATGCATCCTGTGTGATGAGTGATTCTGGCCATGGGACAAAAAAAACATGGCAGAAGAGCAGGTGAGAACGGAAAATGACAGTTTTGACTGTCTTCCTTTTAGCAGGAAAAGTTCATGAAAGAAATAGGAAATGTCATTTTTAATGAGACAAACTGCTGTCTGATCCCATAAAGACTAAGTATCTTTTATTTTACTTTATTTTTTAATTTTACTTTTTCTTAGCTGTTCGATCTGTTGAAGAGCTGGAGCTGTCGGGAGGTGTTTGCTGGAGTGGCATGTGGTGTATTGGACCCTCTGTGGTCCTTTCTGCTCTCCACCACCACAGAACAGGAAAATCCCAGAATGTTTTGGGTTGGAAAGCACCTTAAAGCTCGTTTCATTCAACCCCTCCTGCCATGGGCAGGGAGACCTTCCACCAGTCCAGGTGCTGAAATGACCCCCTGCTCGGGTTGACTGCCTTTATGTGGGATCAGTGACCATCTCCTACTCCTTGATTTGGTGCTAAAAGAGCTTTCTCCCCTCTTCCCTTCGCACCTCCTAGTCGGGATCTCCCATTCACCTGGAGACCACTTGGGAGGTTGATGCTCCCAGCCTCAGTACCCCTGCTACAGCTGGTGGCGATGCCTGGGCTTTTCCCAGGCTGCTTGTCTGAGTGCCTGCACCGTGCCATTTTCCCTGGCTCCGGGATCAACCCTCTCCTCATGGTTTCCAGGTGAATTCCACTTGCTCATTTAGCAGGAAAGCACAGGACTGAGCAACGCTCACCAGAAAACTTGAGAAAAAGAAGGGAAAAAAAATAATGAAAATGAGTATGCAAATGCTGGGTGGTTGGATTGGGCAGGGATGGGAGAATGAAGACATGCACAAGGGGGTTTAATTACTTTTTTTGCTCTGGTTGGGGCTGCCTTCATGTGAAACTGGAGCTACATCCAGCAAGGGCATTTACATGCACGGATGTAGCCTTCAATCAGGGTGATGTAAACACTGCTGCAGCATTTTTGGAGAGGGCTGTTTGGGAAATGTGATGGATTAAATATGACAAATAAGATTCCTGGACGTTTATTTATCCGCCTTTCGGCTGGTGCCAGCTTCATGTTAGGCAAGGCTCTGGCTACCAGACCAATCCGAGGCCTCGGGGGCAGGCGAGGCAAGGGGGGAGCAGCCACGAGGAGAGCATTTTCCAAGCCCCATCTAATCTAAAGCATCTTTTGCTGAGTGGTGCAGCGAAGAGGATGTGGCTAACACAAATAAAAAAAATCATAAAAGGGATCAAAGTGTGTGTGCAAATTCATTCCTTGTGGCAGGAGCTCTGCCAGTTTGCTTGCTCGCCTGCTTTCCTAAGGGAAAAAAAAAAAATTAAAATCTCCCAGCCTCCCGTGACGGGGCGGGAAAATCGCATGTCAAGATCTCTTCTGGATTTCATAAGGGCCCGAGCAGTGATGGATGGCTGGGGTGACACCAGAGCCCGGCCGCTGTGCCGGGATCTGAGGCGCTTCCCGCCAGTGCCAGGGTTGCACATGGAGCACGAGCTCTTTATGAGCAGTTCAAAGGCACCACAAGGGTGGGTGGGGGCTGGCTGGGAGCTCCAGGCCACCAGGAAGATCTCAGGCACTTGCAGGAACCTGACCTTACCCCGGAGCCTGAGTGTTTCTTCCTGGTGAGGAGAAAGATGAGGAGGACTTGCCTTAAAGATGGCAAAACCCCAAGGCAATGAAGAAAAAATCCACATCAGGTGGCAGCAGCTGGAATATTTGGGTTGACCTCACTCCACACATGGAGGAGAAGACAGTTGCCTTCAAGGCAGCCACTGCAGCCCTTGAGTTGTTTTCTGCTGCCTCATCCCAAGCCAGTTATCCCAGCTCCACCACCTCATGGTACAGCCAGGCCGTGGCCATGTTTCCGACAGGAGCACTGGAATAAGGTCTGCGGAGAACAAAAGCCGGGAGCCTCGGCAAACCCAGCTCTGGAAAAGGAGTCGGCCCAAAAAGCGAAGGGAACGCGCCTTCAAAAATCCTGCAGCCATGCTAATGAAAAATAAACATCCATTTCTGCCTCTGCAGAGAAAGGAAGAAAGAAAATTCAATCAAGGCCTTGTTCTTATATTCCAGGAATTTGCTCCATTGAAGATTGTCAAATACCGCATGCCAACACTTGGGAGAATGACAACGGCGTCTTTAAGTGCAATGAATCAAAGCATAAGGGCAAATTTGTACAGAACCCAAAGTGCTATTCTTAGAAACCATCCAGAATCAGAAAATAAACAATTCATCAGGAGGAGAAATGTTGGAAGTCGCAGGGGAGATTAACTCTGGTCTGAGTGGAAACAAAACCTCAAATGAGCCGCATCGTCATTCCCACACTCAGTTAATTGCAGCATTGTTCAAGGGCAGGACCAAGGGGCTGGGAGGCTGCAGAGCTGGATGGAGTAGATGGTGTCTGAAGAGGGGGAAAAAAAGGCAGAAAATCACAGTTCTTCCGTCATGGCTACTCCAAGAGAGGTTGTTTTGCCAGGGTCTGGGATGGGAGTGTAGAGGAGGGATGAGGGCTGGCTCTGGGAAAGGCAGACGCTGGGAAACGTGCAGAGAAGGAATGGGCATGACCTGAGATGAGGATTTGAAGGTGAGTTTTCCAAGGTTAGGGACGCTTCTGACCACACTCAGCTTTGGCTGAGGCATGAAGGGTTTTGATGCAAACTAATCCAGGTTGCAGGTGACATTCCCAGACACAGGAAAGCTCTCTGCCAGCCTGGATACAGCTCCCGAACACGAGAGATCCACAAACGGAGAGCTGACATTTTCTCCCCTGAAATTCTTATTTTGCCAGATAAGATTCAAATGTCGGAGCTACTGAGTGAAAGCACACTACCTGTACCAAGCCCAAACAGTGCTTTTAATGCAGAGCAGCTGCCTGTGAACTTCCCCAGCCTGGGAAAACACAAAGCAGATTGTCCTGAGCCTTGGAGCACGCTGGATCTCAGTTTCCAGCCCTGCTGTTGGTGCACCTGGGGCTGAGTGCATCGGAGAGGGGCAGGCGGCTCCTGAGAGCAGCGGGGTTCACATTGCACACACACCTTCCTTAACTTGTTCTTTTCCTTGCAAATCAGGGCATCCTGGGACGATCCCACAACCCAAGCACGGCCTGAAGGGCCTTACAGGGATCTTTTCCATGTAAGTTTTGGTGTGAGAAAAAAAGGTGCTGAAAGACGGAAATGCTCATTAGCATCATCGTGCTTTACCTGGAGCTGCTTCAAAACCCTGAGTGTTCATGGAACAGATTTTCCTGCAGAGATTTGCTGTGAAAAATCTTCATTTCACACAGGATATCCCCAGAGAAAAGAAAGCAGGAGTCAGATAAATTTGTATTCTTTGAGAATAAAACCAAGCAAAGTTTCTCAGATGACTCCATAAAAATTCTAAAAAAAGAAAGTGGGAAAAAATAAGGCGTGGAAAAAGAATTCACACAAAATAAGCACTAAGGGGCCTCTGGTACTTGCAGGTATATTCCCAGTGATTCCTTTTTGCACAACACCAACAAAGTCATTATAAGTCAGCTCTTTCCTTTTATTAGCAAGAGCCAGGGCTTGGTGATTCAAACCACATTCAGTTCTCAGAAGGGAGGTTTTGATCAAAGCATTTTAAAAAATCAGATGAAAGAAGCATTATAAAAAATGTTCATTCAATATGAGCCAGGAAGGGGAAATGGCTGCCCAGGAGAAGAGCTGCGAATATACCAGGAAGAAAGAATTACCCCAAAACCTGATGCTGATACTATAAATAACCATATAAAGTGTTACAAGTCAAAGAATGATTTACAGAGCCTGTGGTCCTTAGTTCCTAGTATGAAATAAAACCTTTAAAATATGGCTGATTCAGACAACTCACATTATCTTTCAAAGCGAGGATCTCCTCCTTCTCCTTCTCCTTCTCCTTCTCCTTCTCCTTCTCCTTCTCCTTCTCCTTCTCCTTCTCCTTCTCCTTCTCCTTCTCCTTCTCCTTCTCCTTCTCCTTCTCCTTCTCCTTCTCCTTCTCCTTCTCCTTCTCCTTCTCCTTCTCCTTCTCCTTCTCCTTCTCCTTCTCCTTCTCCTTCTCCTTCTCCTTCTTTCTCCTTCTCCTTCTCCTTCTCCTTCTCCTTCTCCTTCTCCTTCTCCTTCTCCTTCTCCTTCTCCTTCTCCTTCTCCTTCTCCTTCTCCTTCTCCTTCTCCTTCTCCTTCTCCTTCTCCTTCTCCTTCTCCTTCTCCTCCTTCTCCTTCTCCTTCTTCTCCTTCAGAAGAGGACAAGGAGAAGGACAAGGAGAATGAGGAGGGGGACAAAGAGAAGGAATCATGGAATTATTAAGATTGGAAATGCTCTCTGAGATCATCAAGTCCAACCCTTAACCCAGCACTGCCAAGGCCACCACATGTCCCCAAGTGCCACATCCACATGTTTTTTGGGCACTTCCAAGCATGGTGACTCCACCACTACCCTGGGCAGCCTGTTCCAATGCCTGGCCAACCTTCCAGTGCAGAAATCTTTCCTAATATCCAACATAAATCTCAGGGGAGCAGAGATGTGCAGAAATTACTCCAAGGAAGTCAATGTTTTCTGGAGAAAATCCCAGTGCTGCTCTGTGCCATGGTCATGGCTATGAAATCCTAACTTTGATTTAAATCTGTGAATCACATTCTGGATGTTACTTCTTTAAATGCTGATTTATTGCAGCCTAAATAAAATTTTTAAAAATCTATCCAGGATACCTGAGGATGAGGGAATTTGGTTTATAAGTCAGTGCTTTGCCTGTACTGGAAATATGGGAATGGCAGGATTTTTCTTGTCCAGGAGAAGTTTAGTTGAAAATCAAAGGGTTTTCTGTTTGTTTGCTTGCTTGTTTTTCTCTTAATTTTAGATGATTCTAACAACAGTACAATAATACCCAAAAAATAAAGCTAGAGCCTGAGCAGCCATGACCTGGTTTAGAGATGAAAACTACTCTGGAAACATTCAGGATTTCTTACTGAAATGAAAAAACTGAAGTATTTCATTATTGTCATTAATAGTTCATTGAGAAGTTTTTCTGAGCCCTCAAACCCCGTTTTAATGCATTTCCGATGAGATTTATTTTTCAGTCAGGTGCAGATTTCAGTGAGTTTAAGACAAACCAGCTCCTTCTCAGTTCTCCAAGCATCATCCAGGCCAGGAACTCTTCCAGGGAAGTTGCTCCCTTTCTTTTGAAGCAATGTGAGTGCTCAGTAGACATTCTCTTCTGCCCTCTCATGCCCTCTCCCCTGCACTACACTTCAGCAGATTCCTCCAAATTAATGATCCCTGATCCATTAATGATCCCAAAAGTCACGGATTCAAGTCATATCAAATTGATTCTAAATAGCAATTCCAGGGAGAGGGAACTATTTTGGGTAAGCTCAGGAGAGAAGCACTGCCTTGCAGTTCTGAGCAAGTGGAAATTATGCTCCAAACCCAAAGCAAAGCAAAGTAAGGATTAAAACAGCAAAGGTGGTTTTGTGTGGAAAACCCACGATGTTTTATTTCAGAGCATGGATTAGGAGAAATCCACACTCTCACACTTTTAAGAAACATTTTTCAGCTGAGTTGCTCAGGGAAAATTTTGCAAAACTTTTGCAAAATGCTCTGAAGTATCCAGAACTGAGTATTTTTATTGTAAAAAAACCTCAAACCAACCTTTCATTGGATATAAAATCCTTGGCAAACTTCTGTGGTATGGATCTGATGCAGAGGGAGATGGCCCATGCTGGAGACCCAGCCCAAGGGACACATTTTAATCCTTTGGAGAGGCTGCCCCCACCTAAATATTTTTCACAAGAGGGAAGGGTTATAATCTAACAGGGATCTGACACATTCCTGGGAACTCAGGAAATTTGTGTGAGTACTGGATGTGAGCTGATGTTCCTGGGCCTGCACAGAAACCCATCCTTTCTTTTTCACCAATCTTCAAAAAACAAAAAAAATCCTTGATAAAATACAATTTAAAAATTGATAGCTCAGATTCTTTTGCCATTTCCATTTCCCTTTTCTGCTGTCTTGCAAAGCAAGCCTCAAAGGAGAAGGGCTATGAGGTTCACAATGATTGACATCCTTTCCTTTCCTTTCCTTTCCTTTCCTTTCCTTTCCTTTCCTTTCCTTTCCTTTCCTTTCCTTTCCTTTCCTTTCCTTTCCTTTCCTTTCCTTTCCTTTCCTTTCCTTTCCTTTCCTTTCCTTTCCTTTCCTTTCCTTTCCTTTCCTTTCCTTTCCTTTCCTTTCCTTTCCTTTCCTTTTCCTTTTCCTTTTCCTTTTCCTTTTCCTTTTCCTTTTCCTTTTCCTTTTCCTTTCCTCCTAAAAAATTTAGGCCATTTTGGGGAGGGCAGAATCACATGCAGAATTAAGGGCTTGGCAATACAGTGCATTTTAAGGAGAAAAATATCTGTTTAAATTTTCTTAGGTGTCAAAATGCCACACTCTGACATGTTAAAAATGAAAAGGTTTCACTTGGAAAACTTTCAAACATTTTATTTCATCGTTAATATCCATTCATCTGCATTATTTTTCTTTTTAAAAGCAGTTTGGCTTGGGAAGGCATCCAAAGCAGGCCAGAATTAATTAAACCAGTTTTGTTTCACCTGAATTCGCTGTGTTTGTTTGGATTTGGAGGGGAAAACGCTGGGATTAAAGCGCAGCCCAAACTTGTGGAGGAACCAATCCTCTTCCCATCATCACCAGCACCTCAGGTCTGCTGCTGGGCTTGGAGAAACCCTTTCATCCCGCCATGGGGATGGCAGACAGCTATCCTGCATGGATAAAAGCCTGGAAAAGACCCTAAACATAATTTACAAGTGTGTTACATCCACGCAAGAGCTCCGAGTTCCCCCTCAGCCCTCGCAGCAACATCTGCGGTTGTGAGATCCATTCCTCCCTCGCTGTTAACACCAGGTTGGAGCTCCCAATACCAGCTCCGAACATTTTGAATTTGTAGGCAGCTTTCAAACAGCTGCCATGCTTTAAAGAGAACCAGACCCAAAAACCTCTGCTGCTCCCTTTTTAAATTTTTTTTTCCTTCTTTTTTTTCCTTCCCTTTCAAAATGTGGAGCTTCCTCACCCCCCCCACCCCGTAAAAATTCAGCTAATGTGTGCTCAGATGGGCAATGTCCAGATCTCAGCCAGGGACTTGTTGGATGTTTCATAAACCACTTGAGCTTGAAACCTAGCTGAAAATGTGGGATATTCAGCACATGGCTTTATGCAGGATGGTCGGGAAGGCTAAAAAGCAGGGCCATGCTCTGAAACGCTGTCTGCAGCTCCTTTTCCCTTCCAGACCCTTGCAAAGTTTCAAAGAGTGTCTGGGTTTTATGAGAAAAGGAATGAGTGTGCATTTCTGTGCATATTTATGTGTGTGAACCTGCATATGCACAAGCACATCCATCACTTCTTTGAAAAAGTTTACAATCCATTTTCTCTATGTGTTGACTTCATAAAAAAACTTGTGAAACTGGTCATTTTACATTTGGTTGGGTAAAAATGTAGGAATTTCGAGATCTTGACACTCTTTGGCTTTTTGAATAAGCTTGACCACTATAAAATTCATACAGAGAGCCGCTATGTTTCTAAAAAAGTGAAATATCAGCAAAAAAGAGAGAAAGAAAAGACGAAAAACAACGAGGGAACTTTTTTCATTGTTTTACCAGCTCTGGTTGGCAATTGTCCACTTTGCTCACTTCAGGCTTCACAGGTTAAGGCTTCATATACCACGTTACACCTGAAACATCAGCAAATCCTGAAAGTTAGCAGTTTTCCTGGATCCTGGCATCTCCCTGGGAGGAGCTGAGCCCTCGGAGGTGCTGAGGGCCCTGGCTGCCATCCAGCAGAGCACTCAAACACCAGCTTACATTTCAGCAGTGCTCAAGAACCAATTTCAAATTAAGCTTGTGCTTAAGTGCTTTGCCAAAGAGCAGAGGGGATTACTCACATTCCAGGAGTTAAGCGTGTGCTTAAGGTGCTTTCCTGCACTCGGGTTGGAACAATGGGGAAATAACATTGCTGTCTTTGGGTAGCTTTTTCGGGGCGGGGGGGGGGGGGGGGGCGAAGAAAATAATGTGAAAAAAAAAAAATCTGGTAAAAAATCGAAGTCATCTTCGCTTGTTCTGTTGGTGGCAGAGCCGTCCACCTGAAAGCAGTTTCATCCAGCTGTGTCCCAGTCCCAGAGAGGGAAGGAAGGATGATTCAGGAGGAAGGAAGGATTTGTCAGCTCCTTCTTAATTGCTGTATCTGCTTCCCTCTTATAGGAGCCCCTCTGCTCTGGAGCCAGGCTGGCAGAGCTGGGGGTGTTCCCCTGGAGAAGAGAAGGATCCAGGGAGAGCTCAGAGCCCTTTCCAGAGCCTAAAGGGGCTCCAGGAGAGCTGGAGAGGGACTGGGGACAAGGCATGGAGGGACAGGACACAGGGAATGGCTTCCCACTGCCAGAGGGCAGGGATGGATGGGATATTGGGAAGGAATTGTTCCCTAGGAGGGTGGGCAGGCCCTGGCACAGGGTGCCCAGAGAAGCTGTGGCTGCCCCTGGATCCCTGGGAGTGTTTGAGGCCAGGCTGGACATTGGGGCTTGGAGCAGCCTGGGACAGTGGAAGGTGTCCCTGCCCATGGCAGGGGGTTGGAATGGGATGAGCTTTAAGGTCTCTTCCAGCCCAAACCATTCTGGGACCCTTTGATTTCAAATACCCATGGTTGGATTCTTTTCCACAGCTCCAAACTCAGCACCATCCGTGTGTTCCCTCAGGGAAGAACCCAGCCCATATCCCAGAGCTGTTCCTCCTGCACACCTTTAGGCTTTCTTGGGGAAATCAAACCAGATGCCTTTACCTGTTACCAGAGAAGCCTGATCTGTGTGGCTGTGACACAAAAATGCGATGATCTCAGGAAATAAAACATTCTCTCTTTGGAGGAAAAAGGTCAATCCATGTCAAATCCAGTCCAAGCTCCCTGGTGGCCAGAGAATGGTGGAGACATGGCTCAGCTGTAGAGTCCTAGGCCTGCTAACCCTCCTGGGTTTTTGGGATGGCTGTAGTAGGTATCACCCCCTCTGCCTCATTCCTACCATCTCTGAGCTCTCAAGAACATTTCCCCAAAATGTTTGTCGGTGCCACTTATCAATGAAGTCTTAAATTGTCCTTTTTTCCCTTGGTGGCAACTTTTCCATCCACTGAGGAATCTAGATGGAAGGAGGTGCTGGTATGTGGAAAAACCTCTTGGCCCCAAAGAGTTAAAATGTCCAGGGAGTATCCTTCAATCCCATGTCTTCATTGGCCCATTGTTTGGGAATCTGGCTCAATATCTCTTCCTTCACTCAAGCACTCACGGAGCTTTGGAGCAGGTAAAACTAAGCCAAATTCCCCCAATCCTCTGTAAGTGTTACTAAAAAAATACCCCTAAATTAGGTCCCACATTCCTGTGATCCTTGTTGTGCTGAGCAGAGAGGAATAGCTTTTGATAACAGCCCTGGATTTGGTGGTGTGGCGAGATTTATTTCCTGATCTTTTGCCCATCAAACCTTTTTCTGATCTTAATTGTCAATCACATCGTATGATTTCTCCAGAGGAATGAAAATAGCAGCTATTTGTCTTGAAAATCTCTCCTTTGATGTCAGAATTCCAGGAAATAAAACACCTTTATAGTTATGGGATCCAGACCTGTCCGGCCGGGATGCATTTCCATCAGGACTCGTGTGTGTTTGTTGACTCGGGTTTTAAGGTGCCTTTTATGGGGATTCACGATGGGATTTTCTCCACACCTTTGGTTTTTTTCCTAGGACTAAACCAGCCCTTCTGCCTCAAGGACCTTGTGTCTGAAAGGTGCAGCTGTCCCTGACCTGGACTGAGCTTCCAGGGTGTTGGGACCCAGCCTGAACAGATCCAGTCCTTGCTGTAATGCCAAAATTATGGCTTGGACATCCAGAGCTGCTCTCACGTTGGCTGTAGGAGGGAATTGTCCCAGACCCACCATCCCAGGCCACCCTTGGCTCAAGGCTTGGCCATAGACAGACCCTTCTTCAATTCCCTGTATGGCAGCATCAATGAGTCTCTTCCAGCTGAGCACTGGACAAGGAAAAACCTCCCTTTTCCCACCCAGCTCCATCCTTTGGATTGAGTCTTCATGCCACCAGCTCAGCCAACTATCCTTGCACAGCACGTCCAACTCCATCTGGAGAAGTAATTCCTAAAAGAGGCCAGTTATCCAATTTTTTTATTTTTTTATTTTTTTGTGAAGATCAGGAAAATGAGGGAAAAGCTAAGAAGAAAAATTTGGTCACTCTAGCCTCGTTATTTTCCCATCGTTTTTAAGGTGTTTTGTAGATTTTGGCTGCAGACTTGGGGATTAAATATGTGCCATGACTTGGGGGAAGGAACCTTGTTGGTGTTTCTCCTAAAAACTTCTTCCCAAGCATGTTGGTTGGGTGGGAGTGTGGCTGTGCCACAGTCAGGGCACATCTCTGTGTGTGCATATATATATATATATATATATATATATATATACACATATATAATATATATATTTATAATCCATAACACCCAATGCTACCTGCTGACCTTTTCCTTTCTGCAGCCAAGCCTGTGAGCTCCCGTGATCCTCTCCAAGATGTCACTCACAATATCTAAACTGCTGTTTTCTCTAATTTCCAGTCTTTCTGCCCATCATTTCCTTAGACATCTTTCCTTCCACTTGAAACTTTGGGGTATTTCTTTGGTTCTCCCCCACAGTTCACTCCAGTGCTGTGTTGTGGCTGACTTGCCTGGGAATCCAATTTTCCCTGTTTTTCCCTCAAGCCCTCACAGCTCCAACACCTACCATTAAAAAAAAACCCCACATTATTATTTGCAGGGCAAATTCCCCTCCTTGCTTTGCAGCATGGATCACCTTTCCTCCCTTTCCTCCCCAAATCCTCCTGTGCCTTCTCAAATTTGCAGGATTCATTCTATTTTTTTCCCCCCATCCCACCACAATTAATCAATCAACCTGGCAATTTGGGACCAATCTAAAAACAATTATAATAAAAAAAAAAAGTAGCCAAAGGAATCCCCCCCTATGATGGGGAACATCTCCATGCTCAAACAAGTCTAGCAAAAACCACAGGATGGTTTGGGTTGGAAGAGACCTTAAAAATCATCCCATTCCAACCCCCCCACCATGAGACATCTTCCAGGAAAGTGAGGGGTAAGAGAATTGGCTCCTCTTTCCCAAATTTTAGGCTTCAAAGCCTGAAGGGGCTGCTCAGCATCTCTACCAGAAGCACCAACAGAGGAGCAACCATCCCCTGCCCTCATGGGGTTGCAAAGCCTCCAACCACACCAGCCAGACCCAGCAGCAGCTTCCAAATCCCAACCCCAAATCCCACACCAGGTACCTCTGCTGGAGCCATCCATGCTGCTTCCAGGATGTGCTGGCTCCTCTCCACCAGCCTCTGGCAGGAGCTACCAAGACATCTGGAAGTGTTCCAGGCCAGGCTGGACATTGGACTTTTTCTGCTGATTTGCACCTCCTGCCAAAAAGATCTTGTTCCCTCCCTCCAGCCAAGATGGATGTTTAAATGCATAGGAAGGTGATTAATTATTAGTTGAAAAGAAAAAGCAAACCCACAAGTTGTGTTTTCCTGTGGTGCCTCAGCCTGGGAAAACATTTTTGAGCATGAAAGGGGTGTCTCCCTCCTTGAGTCAACTGTGGAAAATCCTTCAGCACCTCACCTTGATATATATCATGCAAATTCAAAAGGTGCAGCACCTCACCTTGATATATATCATGCAAATTCAAAAGGTGAGCCCTTGGCTATTTGAGGACCTACCAGATCAGGTAAATCCTGGATAAGATCCCTTCCTGGAGAGGGATAGTGGTTCAGGGCTCAGGTTTCCCATGGGTGTCCAGATAGCTCAGCTTTTTGGACTCCCATTTTTCACAAAAATGTGAAAGTTTGATCCTCAAGCTGGGCAAATGATCCTCAAACTGAGTGGGTTTTTTTTCACTCTCAGGAAACAGTTTTTACTGTGAAGGGAATTTCCCACTCAGCTCTAATAGCCTGAAACCAGAGGGGGAAAATAAGCCCACAAATTTGGAAGGCTTGGGTACAATATTGAGCTTTGAGTGTGTGTTGTGTCCCAGAGTTTTGGTTCAGCCCATTGCAGAGGGATGAGCCAGGCACAGGGATGCAGCAGGATGCTCTTGGAAATGAGGGCACTCCAGGTTCAGAGCTTGAGGCCAGGCTGAAGCACAGAACATAACAACCACTTTAACCTAAAAAAGTGAAGAGATTTAATGCTGTGCTCACAGCTGCATGCCAGCGATGCCAGCATTTCAAATCTGGGAATAATTGATCCAGATTTCCAGAATCATTTTAATTGAATAAGTGGGGTGGAGAGGAGAAGGAGAGAGACTGAGATTGAGAGATGGCTGTTGAAATGTTAATCAGCAGGCTTTGAACGTCTGGTTGCACTGGAGGATGCTCCTGGCCTGCCCTGCTCTGCCACCGGTGCTTCCAGACAAACTGGACACGTGGCCAGCCAGGACGATGCCAGAGAAACCAAGGATGCCTCTGATAAAGCTTTAAAAAAATCCAACACTTCTCGACAGTCAATCGACCTTCCAATGGCTGTGGTGGGAAAAGCACCTGAAGAAGGCAAAGTGCAAAAACATGGGAAACAGGAGACAGGAGTTTTCAGCGGAGAACGGGTCCCAAAAAGGGGTTAAGCTGTGTCCTCCTCAGCAGCACATCCTCTCCAACACCTCTCAACCCCTTGGAGGCTGGCAAACAGCTGATGGAGAAGAGGCTTCATACCAGGTTAGCAGGAAAACAGGTCGTGGATTGAGAAATATCGAAGAAAGACTTAGTTTCATTTTCAGCAAATCTGTTAAGAACGAGCAGACAGTGCTTCCTGGAGGAGAAAAAAAAAATGTTTCCCATGAAAGATTTTTAAAGAAGGGTTCTGGACACCTGGCATTTACTGTTTCCAAATTGCTGAGATGTTCCATTTTTAATTTCAAAAAGAATGATTCCTGGTGTCTTTAGAAGGTGAGATAATTTTATTTTTACTGGAGACGGTGTTTAAAAAAACTAGATGAAGCAACAGAATTGATCTGAAAGAGGCTTTTTTCCCCCTGCAGATTTCAGCTGGTGGTTTGGGTCAAATTTTAATTCAACTTGACATTGACACCACATCAGAATGTGATGGTTTTTTTTGCTGTTGTTTACTATTTTGTTCCCAAAAATAACATCAGAGGCTGGAAGGCTGTTTCCTGCTCAATCTTCTCTGAGGCCCAGCGATCATTTCTGTCCATAAATCCATGAATCTGACATTAATCTTTAAACTTTTTTACAGATCAGCATTTATGAACCCTCAGCAAAGAGCCCCTGGGCTTGGGCAGGAACAGTTCAGCCTGGAAGTTGAACGCCCTGTTGAGTTGCATCTTGTGGTACCTTTTCCATCACTTTGGTTGGGCTTTTGGAGAACATCTCAATTTAATTTGTCTTGGGAACCCCTCACACACATGAGTTCTACAGGGGACATCTGGTTTGCTGCACATCCAGTTCCTTGGTAGTTTTGCAAGAAATCTCTGGCAAATGAATCCCAGAGTTTTCCTCTCCTTGGTCTGGAATCTGAGAGTAGATTTTCAGAAAACTGAACCTCATCTTACACAGAGAAATCTGACTCAAACTCATCCACCTGTCTTTGGCTTTAAGCTGGTCAAGAATCCATTTTGTTTCACTGGGACATCCTTGAACTGGTATTTCTCCCCAGAAGCAATCCCTCTGCTAGGCAGAGTCCTGAGGGGAAATTTGATTCAACATCATCATGGATTTTGTCAGCACATCTGGTGAGGAACACGCGATTTTATTGAGTTTTCCACTTGGGAGTTCAAATTTGGCCACCGGGAGAGTTCTCTGATTCTGACAATTGCTTGATGAAGCTCGTGAGCAAGGGAGACAGCCTTGGTCTGAAGCTCTGGAAGGTGGTGGGAGACACATTTCATCCCCAGGGTGGGAGAGGAGCTCCTGAAAGGAGATGTGCTGGATACATGGTGCTTCTCCTTGGCTGCAATAAATGTGCTGCCCTGAGTGGAAAAGCTGGTGCCGTGGGATTTGGGAAGAGGGGAGCACTTTGGCACAGGTGTAGGGTGTAATGGAGAAGGTGCACTGCAGGATGGGCTATCATTTCACGTGAACCTGTGTCCCTGAGCAGAGTCAGGGTAACGCTTCCCAAAACTGGGTGGGTTTGACTCCCAAATGAAGGCATTATTCCCTAACCAAGAGCTGCCTCCATCCCTCCGCTGAGTGTCGACAACCAGAGCTCAGGAACGGATGAGGAGACCCAAATGAAACAACAAACCCCCTCAGCAGGGCCCAGGCGAGTGCCCTGTCAACTGGATCCCAACACATCCCAAATTTATCTTGGGCAATCGTGACAGTGAGCAGTGGGTGGGCACAGCGCGGAGCAGCGAAACGTGCCCTGCTTTAAACGCCCCTGTGCTCAGGCAGAAAACTGGGACTGAAAACATACCCACTTATGAGTAAGGAAAACGAGGCATTAAAAACATCTAATTTAAGGTGTCCCTGCTCGTGGCTTCATGCACTTTAAAGGTCACTTTCCCACCCAAACTGTTCCCTGACGGAAAAAGAGTCGGAGCATCTCCTTCCATGTAGCCTTATAGGCTTGGAAAATTAGTGTAAAGCTTTAAATGTGATGTGTTAAAAGCTGCTTCTCTGGGAAGGAATGGATTCAGCACGTGCTGGGCTGTGCTGCCCAGGCAAGGGTGTCAGCTCTGCTCATTCCTGACATCCATGAGTTCATCCAGCTCTGGACAAACAGCACCAGGAGACAGGAGCCAAGCCAGGCTGAGGAGATGGACGTGGAAAAGCAGGAAAGGGGAGTGGGGAGGGGGATATGAGGTCATCTGCACTGACAGTGTGTCAGGTACTCACATCAGAGCAGAGAACAGAGCCCATGGCTTTATGGAACCATCTTCCAGCAGGGAACCAGGCTTGTTCTCCCAGTTATGGCATTGGAACAGCAGCATCTGGCTGGAGTCTTCCGGGGCCAAATCCTTCTCTGCTGCAGCCCCAGGGTTGCATCAGGTGTGAATTTGCTTGTGAGAAACTAAGGCAATGACAGGGCCTAAAAGATTTGGTGTCCTGCTTGGGGAAAAAAAATACCCAAATCCTGAGTTTTTCTGCAGAGCAGCCATGTAACTGAGCAGTAGAGACCATCACACCTTTAACTGCTTCCCCATACACCAGTGCAGTGCATAATAAGCAAGGGATTTGTTTAGTTTTGTTGTGGGGGTTTTTTTTCCACAATTAGGAAAACCCGAAGCTGATATTTCCTTTCCCTTTTCTGATTTATTTCCTCAGCAGCAAATCCACAAGACCAGAACAGAGACATTCATTAGGCAGGTGAAGCTGGGAGAACATCCACACAATTTAACAGCTCCCCACTTAAAGCCCAGTAAAACTCAAGGGGAAGGGGAAGGTAAAATATTCTGTTTTTTAAAAGGCATGTGGTGAGTTTCAGCAGCCGCCTCTTATTGAGCTTTCCATAGCTTGTTTCCAATTACTGTGAGGTGTCCAAAAGCTATGGAAAAGCAGCAATGATCTCCTGTGAGAGCTGTCATTATCCACAGAGCAGCCTTTTGCTGGGTGCAGAGGACTTACACTGCGGGAAAAAAAAAGCCTGGACCAAACCAGCATCCAGTACCATCCATCCCCTCTCCAGATCACCTGGAAGCACAGCACAGGTGGATGGAGCACTGATGAGCATCCAGCTCCCGGGAAGGGTCTGGATTTGCCCAGGGCAATAGGGATTAATCCCAGGGCTGCCTGCCTAACCCCTCAGCACCAGCTACTGTGCCGAGATGCTGCCTGAATGCTGACATTTTAACAGCACGGTCCCTTCTCGGCACATGATCCGGCGTGAGGGAATAACAGGATGTATTAATGTCATTTCAGATAACAGTATTCCTCTCAGAGCGGGCTTCTGGCACCACATGTCCCCCTGCGAGAGAACTCTATCCCTATCGCTCCAGCACTAGCTCCGAACTTGAAAGGAATCCATTTGGGCCATTAAAATGACTTGTGAAATGTGGGATAGTTAGCAAGTAATTAGGACCACATTTCACTCCCCTGCCTGCCCGGAGCTCTGCACCGTGTTCGTGGTCTCAGTTCACCCTCAGCTTTGCCTTTTGCACACCAACACCGGCACCATTTTTATTTTTGGGATCGTACTTCCCATCCATCCCTGCCCTCTCCTTGCTCAGCTGGTGTTTGTCACCTGCAGCATCTATTTTGTGTGGAAAAAAAATTGAGAGGAACTGGGTTTGAAGAGGCACGAGGGAAGGTTTCTGTTTTCCATCCCCTGTGCAATGGTAGTGCCTCTCTGCCCCCACCACCTATGGGATAACAACAGCTGGAAGGATTATCCAGGACTCATTTCTTGCAAAGTCCTGCTGATGGCTCTCCATGAGCTGGGAATTACCACAGAATTTGGAAAGCACTGATGGCTTTTCGATGCTGCTGGAGCCAGCAGTCCCCCTTGGGCTACATTTCCAAGCCCTCTGCTCCAGGCTGTGCTGGAAAACATAGATCCCAGTGGGACTGGGAATCCCACTGCCATCCTTGATAGGGGAGAGTATGCATACCTCTCCTGACACCTCTGACCCCCTGAAGGAGGGTCCTGGGCTGGAGCTCCCACCCAGAGTTGCTCTCACTCCTCACATGTCAAAGGGAGTTTTCCTTCCCCTTTTATATTCATGGATCTGCTCTTCCAGGCCCAGATGACCTCAGGCAGCAGGAGCCAGTGTTTCTGCTCTGGAGATGAGCCCATGGGTGTTGGTGATGCCTCTGGAAGGTGGACATGGTGAACATAGACATACAGTGGCCTCGTGGACACTGGTGCAGGCCTTTGCTCCTGGACATTCCTCAGGGATCTTCCTTAGGGCTGGAAAAGGCCCTACTGCTCATTTCTGCGCTTGCTGAGGAAGGGAACAGCTTTGAGCCTTGTCCGTGCCTTCCCATAATGAATCCTGCAACTCTAGAGCCGACCTCATCATCCAGACCCTGCCATGGATGTCCTTCCTCCACCTCATCCTTCCTCTGCCTCTTGGGTCCACCAGAAATCCCTCGAGAAATCTTGTGCACCCTTGAGATGGGTCCAACAAGAAATCCCTGAAGGAGTCTTGTGGATCCTTGAGGTGGATCCCAGAGGTTTTTGTGACTCCATCTTTCCCTCAGGGCAACAGAAGCCCACCTTGAGGACTTCCATGCCTGTCTTTCCTGTCCTTACCTCTGAGCCCTCACACAGGACGGTTTCTGGGAAGAGAACTCTGGATGTGGAGGGATGTGCTCCTCACCACCCTTCCCTTTCTCCCTCCTGCCCCTGAAGGATTGATTCCATATGGAAACCAGATGAGGACACCAAGTCCCAGGAGCACCTGGCTGAAGCCACTGAGCAATCAGCTGGGAATGAGTCATGCCAGCAGCCCTGTCCCGGGAATCCCAGCCAGATCCCTGTGCACAGGACAGAAATAGATTGTAATTGACAGATGACAGGCTCTGGCCAAGTCCTGCTGCTTCGGAGGGGGGGATGCAGGGATAAGGGCTATTATTATCCCTGCTATTTTTTATTTGGGAAGCACTTCTATTGCCCCGAGTGCTCTCGGGATTGCCGGCGAAAGCCTTCCTGTCCTTAGCATACGGGATTTCTGGGATCCAAGGGTGTGACTGGAGATGAGCTATGAGCTGTGGGATGGATGTGCTAACAACCTTTGGCAGGAAGAAGGGGACTGGACCAGCGCTCTATCCCGGCCAGAGACATTCCAAGGTCAAGGAATTGCCAAGCCAAGGAGCGGCTGTGAGGTGAGAGTCGGACAAAGCGGCGGAAACCGGGGTGGGACATCTCACAAAGGGTAAATATTGGGAACATCTGGAGCTTCGGGCCAGGTATGTGCACGTGGAGCCTCCCTGGCAGGCAAGGAAAGCTGTCCCAGACTGCAGGAACGTGAGAGGCTGGGGAGGGATGGGACAGCTCATCCTGTGACCTCCTGCTCTGCGGTCACCAGGCATGGGGAGCTGGGTGCTGCCCTCTAAATTCCTGCTGGGGAAGTTGTGTTCTCCAGCAGAAACAGCAGCTTCCTGCTGCCAAAAACATGGAAAATATGACCCCAGCACTACCTAAAAATGAGCAGCGCAGAGGATATTTTTAGGAAGCTCATCATCTGGGTTTTCACCAAAGCCTTGGGTTTGGAGAGACTCTCCATGGGGAGCAGGACAGATAAGGGACCTTCCCAGCTCCTGGGATGAGCCCTGGTATCTCCTGGCTCCTCAGCAATGGTGGTGACATGTCTAGACACTCTGGGAAGCATTCAATCAGGACAAGGAGGAATGGGTCCCGCTGTTAGGAACAATGTAAGAGGAACAAAACAGCCCCACTTTATTCCCTGCAGCTGTCTTTTAAAAGGACTATTAGGTCACTGAAAGTTTTAGTTACAGAGAAAAATAACTCCACAAAAAAAAAAAAGAAAAAAAAGAAAAAAAAGAAAAAAAAGAAAAAAAAGAAAAAAAAAGAAAAAAAAGAAAAAAAAAAAAAAGAAAGAAAACCCAAAAACTCCAGAAAAAAAAAATTGGAAATGAAGCTGTATATATTTTTGGGAAATTGCTTTTTTTATTTTAATAGGTTTCCCTTTCAACTCTCTTCCAGCTGATTTTTTTTTTTCCTCTTTGAGCTCTATGATTATTAATGGCTGTAGCACTAATGTGCTTGGAAAAAGCTCATTGGAGACCACGTTTTTTGGATTATAAAATATCTGAAAGATATTTTTCTTTTCTGCAGCCAACCATCGCCCGGCTTTCCCAAGCAGACATTATTCCATGCCCCAGCAGCAGATACAATCGGGCCCCAGCTTGGCTTTGAAGGAAAGTGGGAAAAGCCTGTTGAAATGGGGTCATTGCTTCTGCCATGGAGCACTCCCAATGTCCATGTCTGGTCCTGGAGGACTCGGTACGATGAGCGTTTCCTGGTGTCACTAAAAAACCCAAATTGGAGTTATTAATTTATTTTTTTTTTTTTTATTATTTGCAAGTAGAACCCAGGAGCTCTGGAAAGAGCCGTGGACAGACATGGATGTGGTTTGTCTGTTGTGGTGGCAGAGATTTCCGCTGACCAGCTGGTTTTGCAGGAGCCCTGTGGGGTTCCCAGCAAGGGCAGAGGGGTCAGCCAGGCTGTCCCAGCTGTGCCCACACCACGGAGCTCCAACGAGAGAAGCCACAACCAACACAGACTCAAACCACTGGGGCAGTGATGGAGTGGTTTATGAACACCCAAATTAGCCATCCCTCTGCTTTCCAGGGTTATATTCCAGCTCGGCAGTGCTTGCCTGGAATATCCAGCTCCATTGTTCAGTGGAGGTGTTCCCTGAGCCTCCAAACCAGGAGATTTACACCTGAGCACCCCGCAGGTCAATGTTATCCAATGGCACCGCCTTCATTTTCATCAAAGGAAACTCAAACCATCCCAATTCCTGCCCATGCTGGGATATCCTCAGTGCTAGCAGTCATTCAAGGCAGATTCCCATTGTTACAGCTGTCAAGAGGAGATGCCTGGGAAAAGAGCTCAATAAACAGAGGGAACGAAGGCAGCTGTTTCCTGGCAGAGCTCGTGGTTTTTAGCAAGCTCTCACCTCGGAGCCAAACCCTGGGATGCTGTGGATGTGTTGTGACCTCTGCCAGTGCCTGCAGGCCTACCTGAGTGGCTCTTGCTGTGTCAGTGTGCCAGCCTGGGGCCACTGGAAGAGGGGATGTGAATCTCTGTGGCCAGACTGCCCCTCTCAGGTGACCACCTGGTGCTCTAGGGTGTGACAATCAGCACTTGCAGTGCCCAAGGCTCTGCTGTGGAGGGTGTTCCAGGAACTGGAACTCCAAGGACTGGACTCCAAGGTCCTGCTCAAGCAAAGGGAACCAGGGGTTCCCCTGTCTGATCTCCAGCTCTGCCATTTGAAATTTATCATCTCCCCTTAACTCAACAGAGCGAGTAGTCCATAGGGATTTTTATGCAAAATGGTGAAATCAAAGCTTTCCTCCCAAGAGAAAATTTTCAGCTTTGCAATAGGACTGCTGCTGTTTAAAATGCTGAGAACATGGCAGATGAGCAGAAACAGTTTTTTGGAGTGCTCTTCTGTTCCATAAATCTATTTAGCACCCATCAGCTTCCTCTTGGAAGCAGATTGGAGAAGTCTGGGAGTCCTTTGCAAGGAGAGGAAGGGGACAGAGCAGCAGAGGTTGGTGATTCCTTGACCTTTCTGATGATCCTTTCTCACAGTGGGCAATTCCAAGGACAAGGTAACCCCTCAGCTCCACACAGATACCAAATCCATGGCACTGAAATCTGTGGAGCCCAGGGACAGGCAGACCTAGGGAATAAGTGCAGGTTCGTCTCCCAGGGGTTTCCCATAACGACTGTTTAACCAATATTTCCCATCTATCTCCCATTTTCTCGTGACCCTGCTAAGTTCAGCCCTCCACTAAAAATAACCTCTGTCTTTTATTGCTGGGAAAGGATCCCAGCCTTCACAGAAACAGGGTTTCTAATCTTCGCAGAGGCAGATGCTGGAATACCCCAAAAGCTCAGAAACTGGCAGGCAAAATTAATGAGACTTTCCCACTTATTGTTAAAAAAAAAGTCTCCTGTGAGTTTATAGCAGCTGCAGATCCAGAGGCCTTTTTTACTCTCCAAATAAATTGTACTTTCCATGGGTTTGGGTTGGCTGTGCTGTGGTATGAACTTTAGGAATAGGAATTGATGAGATCTTTAGCAGATACATCCAAAAGAAGTGGGCAGAGACCCCAGCCCTGCTCTGTGTGCTCTGGTTTGGGTTGTTTAAAACATACAAATCTCCTGAGTTCCATGCTAAAGTAAAGGAATGGAGCTGTGGCTTCTTCCAGAGCAGCCCCTCATGAGCTCCACAGCCTGCAGACATCATTAGGAGAGGACAATTAGCATCCTGCTGCCCAGGGGAGAAGTGGAAGCCATCCAGGCCTTGGCAGCCTGTTCCTGGGATTTCTTATAGGATCTCTGTCATGGCAAACCTCAGCCAGAACATCCCTGCAGAGGCTCAGAAGTAGGCAGCCCTTTTCCAAAACTGGGGATTTGGGGAGGCCTTTTCATCCCTCGAGGTCTCCCCTTCCTCCACAAATTGGAAGGGTTTGTCAGAGGGGGAAAAGAAGGGCAAAAAAACCCCAAATTCCAGCTGCAGAGCAGGGACATGGTATGACAGCTTGGGGTCAGTCCTTGGTTTTACTGGGAAATTCCAGGAGGGAAATCCCAACTGTTGGGAAAGGCTGGTGGGGACTGCTCCATAGGGCATGAGGCCAGACAGACTGTGGAGTCAGAGGTCCTCAAAAGTGTTCCTTTGGACTTTTGCTTCCCAGACCAGCAGGACTGGAGTAACATCACCCTTTGGAAGAATATTTTAGGAATAGTCTTTTCCCTCAAACATTTAAGGGAGGAAGAACCCAGAAGGAACCAGGAAGAGAAAGGATCGGTCCAGTGCCATGTGAGGAGCATGGGGCAAAGCTGAGAGCAGAGCTGGGCCTTCCCAAACCATATCCCAGATATTTAACTGCAGATATTTATCAGTATTTAATATTTAACAGATATTAAACCCGTTCTTCTACTCCTCCTCATTCCAGCTCCTGGAAGTTCCTTCCTTCCTTCCTTCCTTCCTTCCTTCCTTCCTTCCTTCCTTCCTTCCTTCCTTCCTTCCTTCCTTCCTTCCTTCCTTCCTTCCTTCCTTCCTTCCTTCCTTCCTTCCTTCCTTCCTTCCTTCCTTCCTTCCTTCCTTCCTTCCTTCCTTCCTTCCTTCCTTCCTTCCTTCCTTCCTTCCTTCCTTCCTTCCTTCCTTCCTTCCTGGAATCCTTCCTTCCTTCCTTCCTGGAATCCTTCCTTCCTTCCTTCCTTCCTTCCTTCCTTCCTTCCTTCCTGGAATCCTTCCTTCCTTCCTGGAATCCTTCCTCCCTCCTTCCCTCCTTCCCTCCCTCCCTTCCTCCCTCCCTCCCTCCTTCCCTCCTTCCCTCCTTCCCTCCCTCCCACAGGTACCACAGAGAGGTTAACAGGGAGGAACTATTTTTAGGTCTGAAGATGTTGGATCATCCTCTGTTATGGCAACGGATCCTGTTATTCCTTGTTTCCCCTGGTCTTTTTAATGCATCAGAGTCATCGGGGCTCCCATCCAGCTTACAGTAAACATGGAAAAACCACCGGATTTTAGGACTTATTTGTTTCATGACTGGTAAGAACATTAAAGGAAGAGAGGAAAGGCCCATCAAGGAGTCTCAGAAGGAAGGAGGGGGACTCCAGCCTGAGGAGAAACCTCTGGAGAAACCAGAGACCTGGGGTGGGGAGGGCAGAGCAGATGACACCTGGAGGTTCCTTCCAGCCCATGGGTTGAACATCAGAACCTCACAGCTCGCCCAGCCCGAAGTGTGGGGCTCCAAAATGATAAAATACTGCCTGGTTTGGGTCCAGAACAATAAATCTTCCCTCACAGAGGTTGCTCTGCACTTGGAGCAGGTTTGCAGGAGCATTTTCCAAGGTTCAGACAAGAGCAAATGCTGAAACCAGGTGTGCTGTGCCTTTTGGGGGGCTTTACTGCAAAGGCTGTGAGCGTGGACAGGACATCTCTCACCTGCTGTGGTACAGCAATTCCTGCATTTCTCCCAGCAGATTCATGGAATAAAACATCCAGGGGAGGTTTTACATCTCCAGTTCCCTCTCTGACACCCACACCAGCAGCACAGAAGCTCTGTGAATGCACACAGAGAGAATATCAGGGGTCCTCCTGCAGGAAATTAATCTTTTCCACTCTGCAATTGCACTGGACCTCGCAGGAGCTGCAGAAGTGGCCAGGGATCCTGGACAAAACAGGACCACATTCCCCAGTCTGTCCCAGTAAAACCTCATGACTCCCTGTTTTGTTATTTTGCTTTAGCCAGCATCATTTGTAGCATTTGGACTGCACAAAAAAACTCTGAAAACCCCAGGAGAATTATGCTTTTGATAATAGATTGGGTTTCAGCACTTTTAGGATAAGGTAATTCCATTTCAAATCACATCAGTTTGGGTAATTTTTTCTAAGAAATGTGAGCAGAAAAACAAGACAACCTGCTCTGCTTGATTTGTGCTTTAAATTTTACTGAGGAAAACAGAACCATTTTGGAGAAAGCAACTAGAGAAATTTGGAGGGAGCTGGCCAACAAACAGGGGAAAAAAACCCAGCAGTGATCACTGAGCTCTCCAGCACCAAAAAACATCAGCAACTGATGGCTCATTGCAGCTTTTCTTTGTCTTCCTATCTCAGCCACAGATTTTAACTGGAGGGAAGGAAGGCTCGGACAAGTTGAAATTCCAAAATGAGGCCCCAGGACAATTGTCAAGTAAAAAAAAATAAAATATTTTCTATAGATATGTTTGAACTGATGTGACATAAAGATGATTTGGAATGCTGGGAATCAGAACAGGAGCTGAAAGGATTGCAAAATGCTTCTTTTCAGGTCATTATGTTAAATTAATTACCCTGTGTGCTTTGCTGAAGACTGACAGCAGGGAGGGGCTTGGGTCAAGGATCTCCAGAGAGTTTCTCTCTTTCTCATTCTCCTTCATGGAGCTCTGGAGAGGAATTATGAATTATCAGGGCTGTTTTCAACCTCCCTGCTCTTTGGAATGTGCAGCCATGCCCTTGGATCATCACCATTCCCATGGACTCAGCCAGCACAAAAGTTGCTCTTTGCCTCCTGGGCATTTAGGTCCTCCCAAGAGCAGATCCACAATACAGGAGAAGAGATGGAGCTGCACTTTCCCTGAGGAAAGCTGAAGCGTGTCCCAAATTGATTTGAAACCAATCCAATCAAAAGAATGAAATATTCCCCCGATCGGGTCAAACTGACCAAAATGAAGTGTTTCATTTCAGGTTTGTCTCCCCCATAACCCTTCAAAATAAAATTGGGAGAAGGAAAAAAGACATAAAAAGAAGAACACTGCAAGTTTTCAGCACATTTCTTCCCCGTGGGAAAGAGCAATTCTGTGAAGTGGCAAGTTTCCTTGGAAAAATCTGTCTCATCAGCACTTCTCCACTGTGTACAACCTCCAAAAAGCCAATTGCTCTGATCTGGGGCCTTCCTGGGATTTATGGCTCTTGTATCTGTCCCTACATCAAGCTCCCTGCTCAGAGATTTTTTTCCTTCAAAACAGCGTAGGGAGCAACATGATGGATGGACACCCTTGGAAATCACAAGGCTGAGACCTTGCCATAGCTAAACCAGGATTAGAGCAGATACTGAGCCATCCCATCCCATCCCATCCCATCCCATCCCATCCCATCCCATCCCATCCCATCCCATCCCATCCCATCCCATCCCATCCCATCCCATCTCATCCCTGTATTTCTGCAAAAATCCTTGTATGCGCAGACATCCATTACAGGTGTGTTTCTGTGAGTGAGTGTGGAAAATCCCATTCCTTACAGCCAGGAAACACCCCCATTTCTGTGGAATAATGCTGCCTAGGAAGTGATATTCCATAGAGGTGAAGCAAGACTCCCACAGGAATATTTTCCCTGCTCCACAGGTCCACAGGCTGAGTGCTGAAGCGCAGCCATCTACACCCAGCCAGGAGTGACAGCAGCACACGGGGGATCCTGGAAAAGAGAAGGAAAACCTGAGGTGTTTTCCTCTTTGCTGACTGCCCAGTTCAGCTTGCAGCACCCCTCAATTCCTTTCCCATCCTGGCTGTGCCTGCAGAGCAGTGGGCAATCATCAGCCCCGCGTTCTCTGCAGCCAGCTGAGAGGTTAAATCAGATTTTCAGGGTCTGTTTTGGAGATAATTGCTGAACTCCTGCAGCAGCAGCGCCAAGGGTGCTGCAGGGAAAGGCAAGCAGGGAGGAGGAGAAGGAGGTGAGAGAGGGAGTCAGTCAGCACTCACCCACCGAGGCATCTTTCCTCCCCCAGAAAAGGGAAAAAAGCCCTGCTGAGGCCTTTCCATGGTTGTGCAATGGGATGTCAGAGCACAGATGCCAACGGGATGTAATGCAAGCCTATGTGTTTATTTCTGAACAGGAACCCAAGCAAATCCAGCCATGACCACTTCGGGAGGTGAATCAAATGAAAACCTCTTGCTGTTGTTTCATCTCCCAAAGAACCTGGATGAAATGTTTTTAATAAAACACTCCTTCCTTCCTTTCGTTCTTTCCCTTTTTTTTTTTTCTTTTTATACATATATATATCAAAGTTCAAATAAATCTTTACCATAATCAGAAGAATGCAGAGAACTGTAAAAGTTTAGAAGGGGTCACTCCTGAGCGGCCCCTACTCCATAAAGTGCAGTTTGATGTCCTGTAGTTTATGGCTGCACAAAGCCCAGCTCTTCTGCTCTGAGATTGGCTGTTAATGTTGTAATGATGTTTAACTGCTGACAAATGAATCACAGGTGGAGAGGCAAGGACTCCTTAAGTAAAAAAACCTGTCATTTTTATTTGGTTGCTTTTTTGTTTTGTTGTTCTGTTGTTTCGATGTTTCTCTTTAGTTCCCTCAAGCAAACAGATTAAGGAACATCCCAGCCTGTCAAATAATTTCTGTTTGTAAAAACACCACATCCCTTTGATGCGTCCATCACACCCTGGAGAGGGAGAGAGAGGTTTTCTTTCACTTGCAGCGTGGCTTCGTTTTATTTTTTGCCACTAATTTCAGAATTTCTCATTAAAATAACAAGAAGCACGGCTGGCTGAGGTTCCAGCACGTGTTTTCACTTGGAGAGATCAATGGGAGCCGTATCCTTCCTTCCTTCCTTCCTTCCTTCCTTCCTTCCTTCCTTCCTTCCTTCCTTCCTTCCTTCCTTCCTTCCTTCCTTCCTTCCTTCCTTCCTTCCTTCCTTCCTTCCTTCCTTCCTTCCTTCCTTCCTTCCTTCCTTCCTTCCTTCCTTCCTTCCTTCCTTCCTTCCCTCTCCTACTTCAGCACCACCAGGGCCAGGTGTAGGGAAGAAGATCCTCTCCCCAAACCAAACTCACCTCACACCTGTCTCTTAAAATCCATCCTATTCCCCAGATTTTGGAGCTGTTTTTCAATTCCTTTCCCCTCTTAGGCCTTCCTCCCCTCCTCTTCCTCTCCCTCCATCTGTGTTTTTTTTTTTCCCATGGCAAAACGAACTCACGCAGACCTGGGTATTTATAAACTCCCCTCCAACGCCAAAGCGTCAGGAACAATCACTTCCCTCCAGTTTGCAGGAACATTCAAAGTGCCCCAAAACATATTTTCGACATAACTCATCACTTTGAAGACGCTTCCAAGCTTTTGTTCCTGTTTATTGACAGGAAGTTGTTTTTCATGGCTCCAAATCAGGGGTGGGATGATGGAGGAGTTGCCAAGTGGGTTTGTTGTGCCCTGCAAATCCCGACCCTACATTCCTGGCTCCCCCCAGGCACCCACCACCCAACCCCTCTGGTCTTTGCCAAGTGGGATAAAAGCACCATCGAGGCTTAAGGAGGGGGAAATTAGAGGCAGGATGGATGTGGGCAGGTGAGAGGAGAGCAGAAAGTTCTGTTATCCATCATGGCTCTGGAAGAAGAGGAGGTTTTTGAGGCACTCCTGGCCCTGGAGAGCAGGGGTGAGGCACTTCTCCTGGAGAATGGGCCATCACAGTAGGATCATCCCCTCTGGAAACTGTGACTCATGGGGAATGGGGGAGCAGGGAAGGGGGAACTGCCTGATTCCCCCTGTCGTGGCAAGACAGGGCTCTCCATCCCAGCACTGGGGGCTCAGGGAGGAGCCTGGGGGGCTGCTGTCCAGGGAGATGGGCCAGAGCTCTGCAGGGTGACCCCTTGAGGCTGGGCCAAAGGGTGAGGGAGGAACTGGGGGAGCTGGGAAGGTGATGATGGGAGGAGGGCAGCATCTGCTCCCTGCTGTGTGCCAGGAGACAGGCACAGAATGGAATTCTTGGGGTCTGTCCTGTGCAGAGGGAAGAGTTGGTCTCTGTGGTCCTTGGGGATCCCTTCCACCTCTGGGAGTTCTTGGGTTTTATGAGAGAAGGCCAAAGGTTTCTGGTTCCCAGCTCAAGTCCTGGGTAACATCTTCAGGGATTGCCCTCTGCTGTCTTCCTGTGCTCCTCCAGGAGCAGCATCCTTTCCTGAGGGGCATCTCCTGCTCCAGGGGCTGATCCTGCTGGGGGAAGCCAGCAGAGGAACAGGACAAGGCCCTGGGGTGCCCAGCAGAGCCCAGGATGAGGATCTCAGCCAGCCACGGGGATCTGCCATTGGAAGAAAGCGCCAGCCCCGCTGAGCTTGACCTCCTGGACACCTCCAAAGGCACTCAGCAGCCCTGGCACAAACCCCTGGGGAAAAGGGAGACTTTAAATCCGGCCTCATCGACCTTTTTTTATATTGGCAGTGGACTGGCTGTTATGGACTGAGTGCCTGAGGTTCTTGCACTGAAAGGAGCACAGTGCAACACTGGGGGCACCTCTGGATTCCACTTACTCCCAATAATTATTGCTTCTTGGCTTGTTGCTACACCATGTAGTGTGATGTTATTGCTTGGAATGCTCTGTTAACTCTATTTTTACTGATACCATGTGTTCCCCTGCTTTCATCCCAGTAGTGTGTCAAGAGCTGTTTTCCTAAGGATGGTCAAGGGAATATGATTCTAATATTACTGGAGATGATATAAAAAGTTTTATAGACACTGCTCTGTGTTTGAACTGGGAGCCCAGAGCTCAGCCACGAGGGCCTTAGTCAGGCATTTGAATTGCATGTTTTGGAAGGCCAGTGAGGTAAAAAAGCACTTGCTGGTTTACAGCGGGGCAGCCAGTCTGAAAGGGAACATGTTAGACCTGCACTTAGAGAGGAACAAACCAAAAACCTCAGAAATCTGGACTTATAATATGCAATTTCAGGCATCATTTGTCTCTGGAAGCACGAATTCAAGCATCCTGGGAAATACACAAGGGCATGCTACGTGCTGTGGTATTCCCAGGAGTGCAGCCACAAAGCTGTGGCTATTAATGTGACAGTCCCTGTCTTGGCTGGCAGGGCTGGGGGAGCACTGAGATACCCCAAAATTCAAACCAGAAGTTCCAGAGCCAAGGTGTGCTGATGATCACAAAGGATCTTTGCATTCTCTCTGGCTTGCTTCCTGGCAGAAGTGGGATTTTGGGGGATTTTTTGGTAGGGGTGTGCAAGATAAGGGCGGGGAGATGAGTCCCTGCTTGTTCAGTCAGACAGGAGAGCTGGGAATATCTCTGCTGAGATGCTCCCAGCCACTGTGCCAAGCACAGAATCGGGAGCTGTCAGGAGGAGGAGACCCAGGGACTGCACCCTCTCAGCCCTGGCAGAGCAGAGCAGAGCAGAGCTGGGCTGCTAAAACATTCTCCAGGGATCAGAGCACAAGGATTTGTTCATTCCACTGCTTCCTCTGCCTCACACCAGCATTTTCAGTGCTGTTTCTGCCTCAGCTCTGCACCTGGAGTTCATGGTTTATCCACTGCTCCAGCTCCTGTGAGCGAATGGGGACTCTGCACATCCAGCTCTGCTGCATAAAGATTTCTGTGTATACCAAAAACCTGCCTTCCTATTAACTCATCAAGGCGTTTCTTTATATGTTTTACAGTAGAGCAGGTCCGGTGTTCAAAAAGAAGGCACAGCAACAGCAGGCAGAGTTTTCCAGCCCTGCCGAGCTTTTACGAGCACTTCCATAATGGCATTTCCAACACTCGGCCCGTGGCCGCAGCGGCAGCTGACGCCTCATCCATCATAACCTGCTCTCTGCTTCAAAAAAGTGCTTCATTTATTGCAGGTGATTGCCTCTGCATGGGATGAACATGCCTGGAAATTCCAACACTTTTGTCTGGGCAGCAGGCGGGCTCCCGGTGTCCGGCACCGCATTCACCGCTGGGACTGTGCTCCCCTCGTTGGCCTCCTGGTGTTGCCATGAAGTAGAATGGAATAAAGTGATTTGGGTTGGAAAGGAACTTAAAGATCATCTGCCATGGGCAAGGACATCTCCCACTGTCCCAGGCTGCTCCAAGCCCCAATGTCCAGCCTGGCCTCAAACACTCCCAGGGATCCAGGGGCAGCCACAGCTGCTCTGGGCACCCTGTGCCAGGGCCTGCCCACCCTCCCAGGGAACAATTCCTTCCCAATATCCCATCCATCCCTGCCCTCTGGCAGTGGGAAGCCATTCCCTGTGTGCTGTCCCTCCACCCCTTGTCCCCAGTCCCTCTCCAGCTCTCCTGGAGCCCCTTTAGGCCCTGGAAGAGGCTCTGAGCTCTCCCTGGAGCGTTCTTTCCATGTGAACACTCCAGCTCTTGCAACCTGGCTCCAGAGCAGAGGGGCTCTAGCCCTTGGATCAACAGCTTCGACTGTCACAGCTGCTGGAGTTCCAGACCATCCCTCTGTGTCTTTATTTTGGGGTAAAAAGCAAAGATTTCCTCCTAACCAAGGAGAGCTGGAATTTTCCCACTTCTATAAGCCAAATTTTCTCGCTTGGTGACTGCAGAGGGTGAGGCAAGGTAGCAGCTGGAAGGAGGAAACCAGAACAGCAGATGACCAGGAGGGAGATGAGGTAAAAGATCAGCTCCTTGCTCAGGAGCCCTTGGGAAAAAGAGAAATGTGTGACACCAAATCTACCAATTCCAGCTCACCAGCTTACCCTGTTCTCCTCACCTTAAAAAGGATGGAGGGAAAGCTTTGGGGCTGTAGGGCAAGCTGGGGTGAGCAGACCTTGGATGGAATGTTTGTTTGGGTGAGGTCATTTGTTCTCAGCTTCAGCCAAGTCACTGATTTCACAAAGCACAGCCGGGCTCCAAGCAGGACAAATGCCTGTCCCAGAGATCTCCTGAAGCCACAACAGCTCAGCACTGAGCAGAACTGCCCAGATTAGACCTCAGGATCCCAAATTCTTGCTTTCCACGCTCACATTTGAGCAACGGTCTCTCAGTTCAAAACCTCAAGGGCAGTGCACATCTGGACTGGGAAAGTTCACTTACTTCTGTGCACCCAAATCTGAATATCTCCTCATCTCTGAGGCTTTATTACCAAGCTGAGGACACTCAAACCTTTGGAAAACCCTTGAAGATCTGGGAAAAATTTCTGCCCGTGTCTTGCAGCCTGGCCAAGATCCACCCATTTCCACATTGGTGTGGCCTTGAAAAGAAATCACTGTGGAAAGAGGTTCCCTTCAATTTCTGTAAGCAACAGAAAAGCAACAGAGCTTTGCTTTACCCCAGCTCCATCAGGTCGTGGAGAGCCCGTTGGGAATGAAATCTTGGATTTGGAATCCATCAGCCTCTGGAGAGGAGCTGAAGGATCCCTTGCCACGGGCAAGCTCTGCTGCAGGCCTGGCCAGCACAGCTCCCTTCCACTTGACATCCTGGGATCCCTGCCGGGATTTCATGGCAAAGGATCTTCCCTTGGGCTTCACTTAACTCCTCCAAGGTGTGATTTCCTCCCCAGTGATCCCCTGGTTTGCTGGAACTCTTTTCCCATCTGCAAAATCCAGATAATGCTCCGAAACTCCTTCATGACTGCCTGGCTTTCCTGAAGGAGAATCCCCAGGAAGGGTTCAGAACGTGCTGGTCCAAGCTTTACAAACATCAGAAAGGACTTAAGCCAGCCTAGTGTTAAGCACAGTCTATCTGCAAGGCTCCAGCTACCTGTCCTGCTCTCCCTCCCATCCAACAGAAAAACGGGATTCAATGGGAATGGTTTGCAAAGGAGTCACTGCTCCTTAATGGGGGCAAAAGGAAAAACAAGCTCTGTGCCCACAGCCAGCTCTGCAGGGAGACCTTGGGAGTGCTGCAGGGATCTGGGATGCATTCTGGGATCTGGGATGTGTGCAGGGATCTGGGATGTACACAGAAATCTGGGATGCACACAGGGATGCTCACAGGGATCTGGGATGGACTCTGGGATCTAGGATGCACGCAGCACATGCAGCAGGCACAGATGCAAGGGAATGCTGGGAGAGATTGCTCTGCTGTGTATATTTTTTAGGCAAAAATCATCAGCATTGTTGCAGCATCAGGAGGCTTTTCCTATTTTTGCTTTGGGGATGGACATGCAAATTCTGAGGCTGGAATTGGGATTTCATGCTTCTGAAGGCTTGGGACCAAAATACATCAAGTCCCTCCAGAGTGAATAATGAGGCCAAATGGTTTGGTTTTTTTTTTTGTTTTTTTTTTTTTTTTTGTAATTAGTATGAGGACAAAATGACACTGTGCTTCAGAACTGTGCATTTGGAGAATAAAAGGGATTTTTTGATTTTTTTGTTCTTCTTAGGTGCAGCTGTGGGGTAGTGGAGCTGGTAGGGATGGGGGGAGCATCCTCACGTTGATCTGGTAAAAACATCATCTAAATCCAATCTGCTGCAGCAAACAGGCCAGTGAGATGAAGGAAACCACATTAAAAACATGATGAAAGTTGCCTCGAGGCTCCTTATTTCACACCCAGGCTCTGGGAACTTGGGGTTTTTTATTTCTTCCCTTTTTCTTCCTTTAATAAACCCGAACTTGGCATTCTTGACACACACACAAGGGTGCAAGCCGAGGGGACATTAAAAGCTCACAGACAAGAGAGATTTGGGTTCCTTGGCTCCCACTTGAATTTTTGAGGCCTTTCAGCAGATGACCTGCTTCCTCGGGTGGAGAAAAAGCAAATTTCATTCTAAATAAGCAGATAAAAATCGGTCTAGGCCAATCTAGATAATTCCTTTTGACCCCAGAGTCACTTGGCATCACTTGGCTCCTCCAAGGGGTCCAAAGAGAGGAAAGGAATGATCCTGTTAATCCTATGGGTATGAGAAAGAGGCAACCCCCCCAAAATTCATTATTTGTACCCCGTAGTGAGCTCCCTGAAGCAAGCAGAAAGCGAAATAAAACTCACACATGGTTTATTTTTGGATTATTCCCTCCCACCTCCACTCCAGCCCACTCCCAAACTGATTTTTGGGGCAATTGTTCCCTTCCCTGACTTAAGACACCAAACACTCCCAGCTCTGCAGCTCCCTCCCTGCTCCTTCCACCCAGCAGGTGGAACTGCTGTGGAAGCGAGGAAGAGGAAGGAGAGGGAGGAAGGAAGCAGGAGAGAAAACAAGAGGGGAAAAGTCACATCTGCTCTGTGACTAATCCAGGCTGTGGCACACCCGTCCGGGTCCCTTTTTATTGCTAACATTCCTCATAAGTTAGAAAACGCTTTTGTACCACCCCCCCTTCCCTTTCCCTCCCAGCTTCAGATGTCCCAGAGGAATGTTTAAGCGATTATGGAATCCCAGAGGAGTTTGTTGCTTCCCTTTTTAATTTGTTCCATGCTAGTTGCTGGTTTTTTAAAGCAGTGCCCAGCTTGCTCTTTCCTCAGAGTCAAGCCCAGGGCTCCTTGTTCCGGTTCTGGCATGGAATTCCTCATGACTTTGTTCCCCAAATCCCTGGGGGATTATAGCAGGGCTGCAATAATTTACTCGATGCTGAAATTGGTGATTACCTGCTCTGATTTCTGAACTTATGTTTAAACAGAAATGCTAAAAATACTGACTTAAGCCAATCAAAAAAAGAAAAAAAAAAAAGACATTATTGGCCCTTTTTCACTTGGCCGGCGTTCACAGGCGAGCTGCGATCCTGCAAGGCCGATGAAATGCCTGGTGTTATCCTGCTCCAGGCACAGGCTGAGGTCTGGAAAAAATTTCCTTTGGGTCCCCCAGAACGGGTCAAAATCCCACTGGGTCCCCCAAAATCAATTGGGGTTGCAGTCTATTCTGTTTCCATGCAGAAGCTCAGCGTGGCACTTGGGTTTTAACCTCTTCACCCCTCTTTGCCCTCTGACCACCACTCCAAAGTGAGGGAATGGTGGCAGATGCCCAGGGAATGGCTCATCATTGTCTAGGAAGTGCATGGCAGGAAAAGAAATTAAATACATTCTTCTCAAAAATCAGCACTGCAGCTCCTGGCCTTTCAGTTTTTATTTACTCTTGATTTATTTAATTTATTTTTTTTGGTTCCCATCATGAGCTGCCTGCAATCCCTTTGTCTGGAATTGTCCCATTGGCTTTCTGGGTGCCCCTTAGCAACAACTGCTTCCAAACCAAAGGCAGGGAAGCCTCAGACCCAGAGCAGCCACGAGACAACTGGGAAATGAAATTTATAAAACCCAAAAGTGTTTAAGATGACTTTTCTTAGAAGATAAGAAGGAGATAACCCAAGAGCTTGGAAGGGTGACACAGCTTGAAGCATCCCTCACTAATTAGGAGAAGGTGAGCAAATCCTGGCCAATTTTGTCCTTAACAGCACCACTTTACATCCTTCATCTCAATATTTTGTCAAGTCAGGTGCTGTTTCTTGGTGAATCATTTCTTAGCCAATTTTGCATCCAAATGTCTTGGATCCCCCTCCAGGGATGAGGCTTCCACCACTGCCCTGGGCAGTTCATTTCCTGGGAAATCTCGAAGAAGCTTCACTGCAGTTTGGGCACAAGACATCTCTGAAAGTCAACTCTCCCCTGAGGTTTGCCAGTCTCTTTTAATACACAGAGAAAAACAGGAGTTTCCCTGGCAAAACAGGTGCTCATCTCAGAATTCTTGGTTCACTGGGACTTCAGATGGGTGCAGTACACTGGAATGCACCCCTTCAACATTTGTGCACAGAGCAGACACTGTTTGCATCCTTAAGATGCATTTATTCAAGGAAATAATAAAATAGAGAACTTCAGTGCCCAAATAATGACATTTATTCTTAATTCTTGGACTCCAGGAAGACTTGAGAAGCTGAGGGGAGTCCCTGACTCCTTTCAATCAAATCAGTTCCTTCGGTTCAGCTTGCAGGGGCAGTCATGTTGCTGCTTTGGGGTTTTGCTGATTTTCTTTTTTTCCTGTTTTCTTTGCAATTTCACCACTTCCCAGAATCAAAGGGAAAACATAGGAGTGGGCAATCCCCAGGAAATGAGCATCCCCCAGCTCTCCTGTGAACTGAGAAGGCAGAAACCCACCTTCCTTGACGGGCAAAATGAATTCGACGTGCAATTCTCCTTCCCGTTTCTGCGTGTGGTGTCCATGCTGTTTCAATTTCTGTGTGACAAAATGTACCCTTGATAGGAACCAGACCTGGGGCTGCTTTAGCACTCAGATATCGCAGTGCTCGCCTGCCAGTGCCATCTATCACGGGAGTGAAAAACCGTGGCACTCGCAGCATCCTCGGGGAAGGGGAAACCACAACTCTTTCAAGGCTCGCCAGTTACTTTACAAGTTAAGCCTGTCAGTTTAGCACTAAATCTTGCACTTGAAACACTGAAATGAAAAATAAAAGGAGAGGAGAGGAGAGAAAAAGAAAAAGAAAAAGAAAAAGAAAAAGAAAAAGAAAAAGAAAAAGAAAAAGAAAAAGAAAAAGAAAAAGAAAAAGAAAAAGAAAAAGAGAAAAAGAAAAAGAAAAAAGAAAAAGAAAAACTTCCAAACTGGAAAGTGGAGGTGTTTTAAGGTGTTTGGGGCTTGTGAGGATTGATTTGTGGGGTTTTCCCTGCCTTCTCTGCAGCCAGATGCATGGCAAGCATTGGACCAGGCTGCCCAGGGAATTGGTGAAATCACCATCCCTGGAAGTGTTCAATGGATGAGGCACTCAGGGACGAGGTTTAGTGGTGGGGAAATAGTTAGACTCGACGATTTTGGAGGGCTTTTCCATCCTAAAGTCCTACATTTCAAGGGGTAACATGGCTTGAGGAAGCTGCTAGAGAGATCTGGAGCCATCCTGGCACAGAGAAAAATAGGATCAAGCAATGGAAAGGTCAAGGGTACACTGCTTATCAGGAGGGAAACCACAGGATCGATGCTTGAAAGGAGAAGGTAAAAAAATCTCATTCACAGCATTTAATGAAAAACACTTTTCCCTCCTGCCTTGCCCCAAGACAGTTTTCACAGAAATGTCAGTTTCCAATTCCTTTTTTTCTTTTGTTGGTTTTTTGGAGGGTTTATTGAAGAGAAGTCCATTTTTCATGGAGAAAACAGCAAACCCCTGCTAAGCTTGGGGAAACAACCATCAAAATAAGAAGAGTGAAAGAAAATAAAAGAAAGAGCTCTTTCCTGGGGAAGGACTAAAACCATCAGGCTGTGGTTTCTAACAGAGAATAAATCCGACTTATTTTATTACTCTTAAGGGTCTAATTGCCATTAGACCTTAATTGTCTCCTGGCTTTGCTTTGCAAAGCACGGAAAGCACAGCCTGTGCTGGCCACTGGCTGCAATCATCTGCTCTTTTGATATTCATGGGCGCGTTTTTCCCCCCTTTCATCTTTATGTAAACGAGGAAGCAGAAGCTGCTGTGATCCTCCTGCACCTGACAGCTTTATGGTCCGGGCAGGGCTCCTGTGACCCAGCCCACGGGGCTGTGGCTGGAGCTGTCTGAACCAGACGGAGCCTCCTGAGCTCTCCTTGTGTTTCTCCTGCCACCCCTTTTGTCCTGCGGCCACGATCAGCAGGTGTTGCCCTTCCTCTCCGAGCGGACCCTTTGGAAAAGACATCAAAAAGCTTCGTCAGGCACAAGGGAAGGGATATTTGTTCAGGCTGAATTCGGTCCCTAATTACCATACACAGTCTTCCATCAGCAACAAACAGAACTGGCCACGAGGGCTGGGGTGTTTTTAAAAGCTTAATTGAGCTGAGTGGAGTCTCAGAATCGTAGCCAGATGAAATTATTCTGCTTGTGTTTGAGCACAAGCTGCTTTAAGGGGAGCAGAACGAGTGGCAGAACTGAGCACATGTGGTCAGCACCCTCCCTCTGGGTCATTTAAACTCCACAAGTGATGGCTCAAACTCCTGCCAGAATGGTTTGGGCTGGAAGAGATCCTAAAGATCAATTTATTCCACCCCCTGCCATGGGCAGGGACACCTTCCACTGTCCCAGGCTGCTCCAATCCCCAGTGTCCAACCTGGCCTTGGACACTGCCAGGGATCCAGGGGCACCCACAGCTTCTCTGGGCTTCTCTTCACCCTCATGGCAGAGAATTTCTTCCCAATATCTGAAGTTGACCTACCCTCCTTCAGTGATCCCTCCAAACAAGGTGGGATCCAGAACAGGACCCAGCAGCTCCCCAGGAAGATGCAGGTGGAAGCTTGCTTCTCATTCACCATCCTCCTCTCCTGTTCCCCAAACAGTCTGGGTGAACACCGTTGGCAAAAATGGATTTTGGGATTTTTTCCAAACTTCTACTTTTTTTTTTTTTCCTGAATTACCTTTTCCTGGTCTCCGTGGGATTGGGATTTTCATGCAGTGCCTGTGTGCTGAAGGGGATCATTTTGGGGCTGTGGTTTAGCTTTCTAACGATGCGTGAATGCTGGGGGCAATTTCTGTCTTTATTTTTATAAATAGATGTCCTGTCTCCTCGGGCTTCTGCTCGGGTGTGGGGTTTAGCACATTTATTACTCCTCAGTGTTCCAAGGGTGGAAAAAAAAATTATAAAATGATAATAATCATCAGACAGTTGGTGATTTTCCTTAATAGCATCCAGGGCATGGAAAACAACTTCCTCTCCCCCAGAGCAACAGTGATTCAAAACATGAGGACTGAGGGAACAAAGTCACAGCATTTCAAGACCAACACCAGCAGCAAAGCCTACAGCCCTAGGGGCTGAAGAGGCAGTGAAAAAAGTGAAAAAAATGAAAAAAGTTGAAAAAGTGAAAAAAGGATTAGCTGTGCCACCCAAAATGTAGACCAAATATAGATTGATCTAGACAAGGGAGGTCTTGCAACAAGTCTGCAAGAGCAGGGACAAATCCATGCATCAGCACGTCAGGAATGAGCTCAACTTCTCAGCATTCCTGCCTGTGATGGATACAGGAGGCAGGATAAAACATTCACCTTTAGGAGGAGAATTAATTTTTGATCCCTGTCACGGAATATCTCAAGTTGGAAGAGACCCAGCAGGACCATCGAGCACAGATCCCTGCTCCTCACAGAACTGCCTAAAACTAAACCATATGGCTGAGAGCATTGTCCAGGTGCTCCTCGAGCTCTTCCAGGCTTGGTGCTGTGACCACTTCCCTGGGGAGCCTCTTGGGGTGCCCAAACACCTTCTGGGGGAAGAAACATCCTAAAATCTTAGCTGGGATGGACATTGAATCCCAGAATGGTTTGGGTTGGAAGGGACCTTAAAGATAATTTTGTCCCTCCCCTGCCATGGACAGGGTCACCTTCCACTGTCCCAAGTTGCTCCAAGCCCTGTCCAGCATGGCCTGGGACACTTCCAGGGGTGATAACTCCATCAGTCCCCTGGGAAGCCCGTTCCAGTGCTTGATCACCCTTTGGGTGAAGGAATCTTTCCTAATAACTAACCTAAGCCCTCTCCTGCCTGACCACATCCAGCTTTACCCCCAGCCCTGTGTGCCACAGGCAGCTGAGATGTCGGATGAGGGCTCATCCTGGGAGGCATCTGATGGATTTTAGCCAGGCTGTTGTGGTGCTGGGACAGGGGTTGGACAACCTTTTGTTGTCATTCCTCAAGGAACCTCAACCTTCTTGACTGTGTGACTCCATCCCAGTGCTGAAATCTCCAAAATTTATGGGGATTTTCAAGCAGCTGGCTCTGCTTTCTTCCCTCTTTTATTTATCTCACATTTTAAAGTCATCATTTTGGTTTTTTTCAATGAGCATCTCTCTCTCATCATGCAACACTTTGGTTTTTTGGCAGCTTGGCCAAATCATCGTGGGCGAAATGCTCCTCCCTGGAACAAAGAGGGGAAAAGGAAATGTGCACATCCCACGGTGGGCAAAGTCTCTGTAGCACATCTGGGAACATCCCTTTGCCAGGACGTTGCCAGGTTTTTCACATGGGATGTACACTGTGATGGCAACACATTCCCCCTGCCCCCAGGCTCGATAGCAACATTTTAGGTTCAGACACATTAATTCCACTCAATTCCAGCCTAAAACGCCAAGTCTGCCTCCTTCAAATTGAAAGGAAAAGAGGAAAATGCCAGATTTGAAGAAATAATAAAGTTGAATGCATACAGGTCCTGGGACACTATAACTTATTATTCTCACAGCTCTTCTGAACGTGGTTTCTGTTTCCATGGCCATTTCCATGCCATCTAAAAACCCCAAAATGTTTAAAAACAAAAAATCCACAGAAGACAGGAACTGTGGCCTCCTGTGCAATATGAAACACTTCTTTTTTTGGTATCCTGGAGAATATCTCACCATCTGATTCTGGATCTTTCTTTCAATCCTGAGTGTACCAGCTCATACTGAGTATGGAGTGGAGCATCCCAAAGGAACTGTTTACAAGGGATGGAGGGACAGCACACAGGGAATGGCTTCCCACTGCCAGAGGGCAGGGATGGATGGGATATTGGGAAGGAATTGTTCCCTGGGAGGGTGGGCAGGCCCTGGCACAGGGTGCCCAGAGAAGCTGTGGCTGCCCCTGGATCCCTGGAAGTGTCCAAGGCCAGGTTGGACATTGGGGCTTGGAGCACTTGGGACAGTGGAAGGTGTCCCAGGGGGTGAATCTAGATGAGCTTGAAGGTCCCTTCCAACCCAAACCATTCCATGATTCTATGATTATGCAGCTGCAGGAAGCAGGAGATGCAGGAAGTCTGTTGCAAGCACTCCTAGATGGAAGACATTTGCCACACACAGATACTTGGATGTTTTCAGCTCCTGAAAAAAAGCCAGGAAAAATGCTGGGCCTTTCTGAATGTTGTCTATGGGATCCTCCCCTTCCAGGTGTGTCCAGCAGTTCTCATTTGCACGTGCTCGACCTGCTGTCCACAAATAAAGTGTTAAATTTTAATATTCTTTTTTAACTTTAAGTTGATGAGTTTAAATTTTACTGAGCTATAAAGCCACCCTAATTGAAAATCTCTCCACATGGGTGAGATTATGCTGTCAAGCAGGAACCATCCCTGTCAGCTGAGTGGGAGATTTGCATGGAAAGTTCCCATTAGGGCTAATGCAAATCATATGTGGCAAGAGGGAAGAGAAGAGTTGGGTGGGAGAGCATGTGCTGTGAAAAAGTGGGGTAACTGGGTGGAAAGATTGGATTTTTGGAAAAGTTTCTTCACAGAAAGTGGTGGAATCACCAGCCCTAGAGGTATTTAAAAGCCCTATGAATGTCGCACTTGGGGACATGGCTGGTGGTGGCCTTGGCAGTGCTGGGAGAACATTTGGACTCAGTGATCTTCGAGGGCTTTTCCAACCTAAATGGTTTCATGATTCTAAAAAGGGAGGGGGAAAGGTGACAGAGACAATGATGGCCATGAAAACCCAGCAGGTAAAAACCCCCAGGAATTAGCAGCAGTTGTGCTCATCCCTCTTCCCTGATATCCTGCCAAGGACCTGTTTCAAGGAGAAAATTTGGAGAAGGCCAGCAAGGTTATCACTGCAGACCCCCTATCAGTGCAAGGAGATTATGACATGTCCTCTTTCCCCTCCACAAGGTTCAGACTGGGTACAATTATTGACTTTCAGCCTTTCATTCTAGATTTCCAAGCTTCCAGTGGCCCCAGTCACAGGGACAGCTGCTTCCCAACACTGCCAGGCTCCTAAACATATCCAGGCTTGGATGCAACATCTGCACACAGACACAGGACATCCAGGGCACTCTGGCACGACATCCCCAAATGGGAAGTATCCCAAAAGACCCCATGGTCCATGGCTTCAGATGCAGGCAGGGCCATGGGTCACAGGCACGCCAGGCTGCACCCACTCCTCAGCACACTCCTGGTTGCACACAAGTAAGGAATGAACAGGGAAAGTCCAGCTCTGATGAGGATACTCATTCTTGGGAGCTGTCCAGACACCAAGAAAAGCCACTTTGAAGTCACAAAGAACTTCAAGATAAGAGACAACAACATCATCAAGTCCAGCTCCTGGCCCTGCTCAGGACAACCACAATCAAAGATGAACAGCCTCTACTATTTTCCTCAAATATTTTCTCCAGGCATTTCCCTGGATCCTCTCTCAGGTCAGAGCAATAGGTAACCAAAGTTATATTTACTGCTAACATACCCGAGTGTCCCAAACTTCAGCCACTTCCAAAAGGCTTTAGGTTAAATCCCTTGTAAACATCTTTTCATCCCTAAAATCAGTGCAGCTTCTGAGGAAAAGGAGATTGCATCCTGCCCATTGCCATAAACATTTTCCCTTGGGCAGATGCCTTTTTCCCAAGGGAGGCCATGAAAGAGAACTGTGGTGGGAAACCAACATGCTGACAGCCTCATTAATTAATCCTGTCCTAGGACAAATTCTTGGTAAGTGCTGTAATGAGCCAGCTAAGCATGTTGTCTTCAGAGGAAACAATAAAAATAACAGAGTTACAAAACAGATTCTCTTGTGAAATCCTTGCCCAAGAACCCCAAACCTGCAATAATCTTCAGCTCACACCACAAGAAAGGGTACCTCTGGCTTTATCTTTCCCCTGACACTTGCCCTGCTGCCAAGGCCTTTAAAATCCCACAGCAATGTGTTTCCCACGTCTCCCAGGCTGGGGGGAATGTGGGGGGCTGGCAAGGAAGTGAAGCAATGGGGCCAGCAGACACCTAAATGCCATTTGCTCCCTCAGCCACATCCCTGGAGCCAGGATCCCTCCAACAGCTTCTCCAGCTGTTTGCACCCAGGAATTCCTGAGGGAGGAACCAGGTGTCCTCCCCCAGTGCTCACACACACACTGAGAGCCACTGGCGCCTTAAGCTTTCATATTTTCCAGACTCTGAACTGCATTAGTGTGCAAGTCTGAACTTCATATAAAGTGTTAGCAAGTTCTCCTCACAGCTCAGTCACACAGAACAATCCTTTTACAGCCCCAGAACCAAGGACACCACTGCAGCTTCAGGCCCAAAAAGTGCAAACAGCAGCGAATTGAGGAGAGAATCTGGGAGGATGGGACTGCAGAACCTGGAGCTGGAATTGGACAATTAACCCAATATGGAAATGGACCAAAACTTGTAAAAGTGTGAAAATTCGTGACTCGGGGTCATTGTTGGATGATCCATCTTGGGTGTAGCCCTGGCCAGGCTCTTGTACTGCCCAAGGTGAATCCTTTGAAGGCCTTTTCATAAATCCCTACTTTATTCTTTTAACTCTGCCCAGCCTCTGTCCCAGGTCAGCCTCTCACAGGCATCACCATTGTGCTCTTAAAAACAGGGTATAAAACCCAGCCAAGGGACCAAACTGCAGCCCTTGAGGGGCTCTCCACCTCAGGGCCATGAGAATATGTGCCACATCCATGGAGCAGCCTGTTCCGAGCTCTCACAGCCCAGAGTGCACTTCTCAAACTGCCCCTAGCCCTTGTTTCGACTGCAAGAATAAGAGGATGTGCCTGGTTTTAGTCATTTTAACATGCCTGAGCCTCTGCTGACAGTTTCTTTGGCATTGGAAGGCACTGGCAGAGCTGAGGCTGCAAGGGGAGAGTTGCCAAGGAGTCAGCTGGATGAAGCCTGAGAGAAAAGGGGGAGAAGTTTCATGGCTGTTCCAGCCAGACCCTTCACCCCTGCCTTCCTCCCTCCCAATCCTGCTATGCTCCTGATCACCCTTCCAGCATCGTTTTCCTGCTTTTGGCACGAGGTCCCTGGTCACTGTAACTCTCCCCTGGAATTTCCCTCCTGACAGTGGCCATCCTTGCAGAGGATGGTGGCCACTGGGCAGCTGGAAGAACTGCAAGTAAACCAGAGGATAATTGGCTGCAATATTTTTACTTCTCCTTTTTTTTTTTTTTTCCCCTATGGTTAAAAAGCCCTCAAAAGCAGCTGCGAGCTGGTGGGGGAGGCAGTTCCTGAAAGGCACAGACATTGATTGCATCACTGCATCCCTGAGGATGGATGACATGGACATGGACAGTGCAAGTTAAACCTAGCAGAAACACTGGCCCTGATATTAATGAATGGCAAATAAACCCCTAATTGACACAGATCTGAGGCAATGCCCACATAAAACCAAAAGAGATATACCTCCCTCCTGCTCTCTGCTTCCTGTGGTTTAGATCCCCAAGAAGCAAAATCCACATTGTGGATATAATCAGTGGGAAAAGGAGTGTCCAAAACCTGCTTAAGCATCAGCTGGTACAACCCAAATGCACCTGCTGGATTTCAGGGTTAGTCTAAGCTTAAAACCAGAGGAAGAGCATTGATTTCAGTAAAACAGCTGGACAGATGCAGCTGATCAGTGAACCTCTACCACTCATGGCAAAAAGCTGGAGGAAAACCAGCTTGCCCCCCAAGTCCTGGTTTCCTGCAGGGAGCTGGATGCAGGCAGATCCACCTCTTAAAATGTCCAACACCTTTTTACATCCAAGCTGGAAAAGTACAACAGTGGTTCACACCCAGACCCTCTCCCTGGACCCTTTCAGCCACCACTTTCCAGGGCTGCCTGAAACATTTTAAGGGGAAGCAAAGGAGTTAGAATAATTTAAAAAGTCACAAGAGACTGCAGGCCTGGAAATTTACTGTCCCTGCTGTGTTTTTATTTTCTCTTTCTGGTTTTTTGGGTTTTTTTTGTTTTCTTTTAAAGGAGTTGAGGTGACCCAGCAGAACAGACTGCTCTGGTGAGTTGTGGGTGACCCCCTGCGTCAGCTCCAATTTCATTATGTGAACAGTGTCTTTGACTGAATGGTCACATTTTGGATAGGAGCCCAAATTTATACTGGCAACGGTCTGGAAGAGCCAAAAGGTGAGTGGTGACCTCCCAAACCCCAAACCAGCATCGCTGAACCATTGCCCCTGCTTGGAGCTGATATTCCTTTATTTACATGACATCAATGAGTCGACCTGGCCACACCCTCCCCAGCACAGTAGACCTGAGCAGGGTCTGTCCAAATTCAAACCCCCTCCCACTGTTTACATCAGTCTCTTTCAACCCATAAACTAGACATTTATTCCACAATTCCCTACTCTGTCACGGGCAATTGCCATGATAAGAAGGTTGATTACAAACATGATGTTTCAGCTTAATTCAAGAGACTATTTTAGGATTATTTTTTCGGGTGTAGAAGGAGAAATAACTTCAGGATTCTTTTGACCTTCTGGCCTCAGAAACGTGTTATTAGAATCACAGAATGGTTTGGGTTGGAAGGGACCTTCAAGCCCATCTCATTCCTCTAGACTACGTTGTTCCAACTATAAATTTGCTTCCTCTTCTTCACTGGGATCCTGATGGGTGTCACAGGGCTAAAACCCTCCAGACTAGGATTGGAAGTGCAGGACACATCCTTCCCTCCTCTGTGGCCTAAACACACGCTGATTTTCCATGAATCTGATGGTTCTAGAAAGGGAAATTTAAAAAGATATATGGCGAAGAGGTCAGGTTGTGCCTCAGTATGAAGTGTGGCTTCTTACTCTGAAAAGCAAATTTAAGTTAAACTGGGTTTGTTCTTTACTCCTTCTGTCATGTGCTGTCACCTTTAGCTCCAGAAGGTTTCTGAAGCAGAGAGTAGGAAATACAAGGATAAAAGTTCTGAAGGATCAGAACTGGAAATATCAGAGTTCTTGTTTTTCAGTGGGTCCAAGCTGCAGAAGAAAGTCAATTTCCTGAGCCTTATGTGTGGCCCAGCCACATAAGAATAGCCAGACTTGGCTTTTCCTTTTGCAGTGGATGCCCAGGTCACCCACAGGACTGAGACTGAGGTTCTGTGGGTCTAACATAAATCTGAGGACAGTGATGGGCTGTAGCTCAAGGAACCAGGACTGTAAGGGCTGGAAACCCTCTGGTTCAATCCCAGCTCCAAGGCTGCAGCAAAGATGAAAACCAGCTCCAGGCATGGGATACTCAATGCTTTGGACAAAATCTGGTAGGCTTTTTTCCCTCTAAGCCCCCAGCAGCTGGTTAAGAAGGCAACATTGACTGTGAAGGAAAGGCTGGAAGCATCAAGACCAGTTGTCTACCCAACCACAGCCCTGTGGTGCAGCAGGGGCATATCAGCAAGACTCCAGGGACTGCACTTACCACAAAGGTGGCCCTTCAGAAGATCCTTTCTCCAGGAAACACGGGCTCCCACCCAAATCAGAACCCAGGAAGATGTGAGAGAAGCCAAGGTTACAATTGGAGCCAGAGCACCTCACAGGGCATCTCATTTCATACATTTGTATGAAGGTCCTTTGAAATGAGGTGCATCAGATCATTTGTTTTCGTTTTTTTTTAATTGGGGCAGGATTCCCACCACACCTCTCTCATCTGTTCTTTTTTTTTCCACCTGTCTTTTATTTTATTTCTGGCTCTTTACAGCCTCCTTTTCCAGCTGCTTACTATTATCACCTACAATTCTAATCCCTCCTTAAGTGCTCACATAATCACCCCTTTATTTGGGAACCTGCATTCCTACCCTTTGAACCCCAGCTTGTCCTTGTATTTCCTGGTCCCAGTTTGTTCCAGTGGTTCCCAATGTCCCAGAACGCTGATTTGCTTTAGCTTGTCCTTCTTTCCGTGGGCATGAAGGGAATAATTAGCAGCAGAACATGTGGGATTTTGCTGTTGGGAAGGGGTGCCCTGGCTCTGTGACCAAGGTTTTCATTCCCACATTTACCCATTCCTGCCCATGGATTTGGGCAAACAGCCAGAGCCTTTTGGTGGAACACTTGCTCTCCATTTCCATGCTTTCACCCACTGCCCACCATATTCTTCTCCATCTCCAAGATCTCCGAGATTCCAGTGTGCAAGGCCTTCAGCTATCTCCTTTCTTTGTCAAAAAATTCCCACTGTCAGCCTCTTATTTAGGAGGCAAATGGATCTGCTGCTCAGTGAACAAAACACCCAAGGACACGTGAAATGGAAATATTGCAGTGGATGTTTAACACTCACAGCTTCTTCCTGTGGCTCCTGCCCCTCTGAGGCCACATCAGGTGCATTCCAAAGTTTGCCTTTTCTCCTCCTGCATTTCTGCATTTCTGTTTGCATTTCTCCTCCTGTAATTGCTTCCAAATCCAGTCGGGAGGTTCCTATTTCCTTGGAATAACACCCTCCCTCCTCCTTTCTCTCCCCATGGAGAACGCATCCAGTCCTAAAGTGAACTAAGAAGAGTCTGAAAAATCAAGTTTGTTTCTCCCCACGTCCAAAGTGGTTTCAGTGCAATCCAGGAGCAGCATGGGAATGGTGAGAATGGGAATGATCTTTCCTGCTGTGGAAGCATGGCCTTCTGACAACCTTCTCCCGAGCTGATACATCCCTGTGTCTTCACCTCCTGCATAAAATGCTCTCACATCCAAAATTTTCTCCCCAAAGAGGTATTTATGGATTGGGAGCAAGTCAACACTTGCTTTTCCAAGGAAAGTCTGGTTTTCATCTGTTTTCCTGCACCCTCTGCCTTTTATTGCATCTTTAGTTGAGAGTTGCCACTGCTTCTATTCTATGAAGGAATTAGGCCAGGGGAGCAATTTTAAATCCCAGGCTGGGATAGACAGGAATCCTCTGATAGGTCCTGAACTGGATCCCAGCAGATAATTTAACAGGCAGCACAGTAAACTAAGCACTGTAAATCACTGAGAAAGACCATGAAAATTGTTTTTCAGGGATGGTCTTAACTGGGAACCTCCAAACATCTGAGATCTGCAACGTGCAGATATTTTCTTTAAACAGGGAATTTCTATTAGTCATTAGTGTGAAGATTTTTGCAAGATTAGGTCAAGTACACAATTATTCAGCCTTTAGATCTGCCACCACACGGGGGTCAAATCGGTTCCGAGTGATCTGCTGACAAATGTGCTTCAAATGACCAATTTCCGAAGGCAATGGAGCTGTGCTTTGACAGCTCCCTGAGTAATTTCCGATGAATCCATGTGAGTCACGTCCGTGCCCAGCTCCTTGAGCTGCTGAGACACATCCCACCTCTCAGTAGATGTGTCATTTCTCCTTCCAGAGGATATGAATCCGCTCAGCTCCTTGGCATCACAGCTTCTACCTTAAGGTAATGCGAGCAACCCTGAATTCCTGCAGCTATGAAGGTGCTTCAGATCAGGCCTGGAGGCCTGGAGTGATCCCACACATTCCTGGCACCCCATCCGAAGATTATCCAATGTGTTTTTACTAAGCACGTCCATTAGTTGTTTGTTTTTCTTCTTTTTTTATTAATGACCTTCACCTTTGTTTGCATCAGCCCTGAACAGGGAGCCTTGGGCAGGGCTCACTCCTACCCTGAAACCAGAAACCAAGGGATTTCCCAGTCAGTACCTTCATTTCCCAGTCTTCCACGCCTTCCCACCCAGGCTGGCTCTCTTAGCTCCACCAAAACTTGCCCACAGTGTGCTGGTGCTGGGCTCTGCAGTTAGAGAATATCTCTAATATTAATTCCTGAGTCATGGATCAACAAGATATGAAGCCCATCATCTCAGAAAGAATATTCTGCTTTCTCTCATGCTGTAACAAACACAGGTGGGATCAGTGTTGGGGGATGCAGTTCTGGGGCTCCCCAGACGGGATGCTCAGAGCTCAACCTTGGTTTCAGATGCCAGCATGCTTCAAAACTGATTGAAAAAAATAAAATCCCTGCAGCAGAAAACCTGGGAAACCACAGTTTCCTGGGAGCAGAGGCAATCCCCTCAAAGTCAGCCCTGTGCACTCTGACCTTGCACTGCCCTGAGCACACACTCCCATCTCCTGTGCCAGGGAGCTGCCCAGGTGGGAGGATGAGGCAGTCCAAGGCTGGAGATGCCTGATCCAAACTTCTGTGGGCAGCCAAAACTCAGCTACCAGTGCAGGCTTCTAGGAAAAGGGCTGGGAGTCAGGTTACCAGAGCTGCATCGAAGCACATGTGTGAGATTACAGTGGCAACTATAAATCTGGCATTTCCTCGTGTTCCAACGCTTGGCTTCCCCCACAAAAAGTTAAACAGTTTCCCAAGCTTCCTTTGGGATGGGGGGGGGCAGCGGAATTTAATCAGGAGAAGCCCCAGTGTGCTCAAAGCTCCCATCACCAGCGCTGTACAGACCCCATCTGGCCTCCAGTGGCATCCCTGGTGCTCCAAGCTCTGCAGGACACAGCTGCTATTCCCCCGAGGAAGCAGAATGCTGTGTCCAGGTGTTTTGTTGTGGTCCATTCCCACCCAGGACCGTCCATACCTGCAAATCCACTGTTCCTAAAACATAAAGCGTTTTTAAGGGCAGAATTATGCCAATGTGGAACTGCTCCCACAGGCTTTCCAAAACCCTTCTGAGCACTTCAAAGTGGAAAATGGCAGGGTTGGAAGGTGACTGACGGATGCTGCGCTCACTGGTGGGATGAGGAGGGATCCCTCAGAGCCCAGGGTCTCTGAATGGACAAAACCTGCCTGGAGGGAAGGACTGAGAGGTGTTGACAGCTCTGCCTCTCCCTCCTTCCCTCTCACCAAGGGTGGGAAGACACAGATCCAAGGGGTTTTGTGATGAGGCAGCCTGGGAGCCAGCCCTGAGCTTGTGCCACGACTCAAGCTGCTTCTCAACCACTTACTCCCTACAGCATCCTTCAAATGCTGTAGGGATTTGAAGGGATTTGACTTTCCACCTGCTCCAAGGCAGGGCCATCCCTCATCCCTGTCACATACAACACTCAGCTCAACAGCTCTGACAGCCTGGAGCTAATGAAAAAACCCCACATCTCTCCATTTATTTAAAAAACCCCCAAAACACACAGCGCCTTGGTGGCTGCCCTCTCCAGATGACCATTTTTATGTGCTTTGAAAGAACTCCTTCCTACTCTGCCCCTGCCTCCCAGAGCTAAGGCCTGGGGCAGGGCCAGACCCATCCCACAGGGGCAAAATTCTCATTTCCTATGCAGAACCCACAGTAAATCACTCTGTTTCTATTAGAAATTAAATGTTTCAGCTCCTCATGGTTGTTTTGGTAGGATTCACTGAGAACAAGGAACATTTCAGCTGGTTTGGGGTGTGTTTTGCACAAGGGAGCGAGGCAGGTTTCAGAAATGGTTTATTCCCTGCCATGGAGTGGGTCAGGGCTGGCATCTCCCCACACCTTGGGGTGAAAATGGAGAGCTGAGTGGATCAGTGTTTTCAATCCTTTGAGACTGATTTTTTCCCAGCCTCTTGACCTCAGGAAGTCTCTGTTCCAAGGGGATCCGTGTCTGCTGCTCCCCTTGTGCCTGATCCTTCTTGATTGAACCACTTGGAATCTTACACATGGAACAAAAAACCCACGGAGGGAGTTCAGAGGGCTCTAGAGGAAGGAGCTGGGCACTCCAAACTGCACCAGAGAGACAGTCAAAATTCCACCTCACCTCTCCACACATCTGCACCCTCCTTTTCTCCCCGTGCTACAAAGTGTGGAAGCCTAAGGCAAAGAGCTGCCCAATTTGCCGCAGTGTTATGTGAGATTTGGGCACGTCCCTCCTCAGAATGTTCACCTTTGCACCTGGGGAGGGCTGGAGCAGTTCCCTAATCCTGGCAGACTTCCAGCTGCCCCCATGCTCCTGCTCTCTCCTGGCTCCATGCAGGTGAAAGGCTGTGGGAACAACGGGGAGCACGCTCGGGGACAAGGAATTTTACACCCATTAAGGAGCTCACCCAGAGTTTTACTGGCTCTGGTTTTAAGGCTGGGGAGAGCCTGCATTTGATGTGGAACACAGAGCCTGCAGGCATCGTTTCCCACAGCCTTCACCTTTTCCCTCATGCTCCCATGCCAGTTTATCCCGCTTGGCTCTGATGTCTCCCGTGCTATCCAATGGAAAAAATTCCCAAGAGATGCTCCATTAGGGAAACAAGGCCCAAAGGTACAACTGACGTCTTCAGATCATAAACATCCCAAGGCGAAGAGGGAAATTTTCCAGTTTCCAGAGGGTCTTTGGCTTCTCCACTTTTCAACTCATCAATTTAATCCAGGAGCAATTTGCAACAATGCTAATTGTGTGTTTTCCCTGAGCTGGACAAACTTATAGGCCAATTATTTTTTCCTCCACCCCTGTGATGGATTGCTGAAAGGAAAACTATGAAGAAAGAAGCCAAATATCTTTGACCAAGCAGCAAAGCACTATCATTCCTTAATGTCCATGAAGAAAAAAAAAAAATCAAAATATAAGCAAGGAAATTCGGCACAGGAAGTTATACGCTGCTAAGGTTTCAGCACAAAAACCACTGATGCCTTTATCATCCCCAAGTGTTGAGATCCTTATAATTTAACTTTCAATTTATGGAACAGATTTCTCCTGAGTGGCAAGGATACAGTTTTACTCCCATCCAAAGCTTGGAAACTCTACATTCCCTCATCTTAGGATCTTTTGTGACTTGAAAGAAGGTCCCAGCTTCAGAGAAGATCTGATTCATAAGATGCAGATGCACTTGTAGAATAGCTCAGACATCCACCCCATTCAAAGCTTGAAGTTTTAGAAAGAAAATTTGGGTTTTGCACAAAACCAGGAAGCCAACTCCTTACTGAGAGCAGGAAATTCAGGTCTGCTTTGAGAGAATTGGAATTTTAATTCTCACAGCTGAGTGACAGAGAAGGGAATGGTGAGTGAACATCTCATGTCCACCTCAAGGTTTGTGAACTGGGGTCCCCCAAATCCATTTCCTTTTACACTAAGGAGTTACTCTGATTTACAGGCAGAACCAGTCGGATGGAATTTAATGACTGGCATGGAAATATCACTGCATAATCAGTGATAATGCACGTGGAATGCTCCTGGGAATGCTGTCCCATCGGAAGTGAGCAGCCTGTGGTTACAGTGACAGGCAAACAAACTCCCCCAGCAGCACTGAGGAACAATTACAGCAGAATATAATGTAAATATTGTCATTAATATGGCCTGTTTAATTAATATAGCACGTGACTAACACAAACCCTCTCCCTCCCCCAAGCCCACACTCCTTGCCCACAGCCTCTGGGGAATTTACAGCCACAAGTCCAGATGCCAGATGAATAAAGCTTCCCCCAAATCCACACAAACGCAGAGACTGAGGCTCACCATCAGATTTTTTCCAGGTTTTCCTTAGGGAGGAGAAGGACCTGACTGCAAGGCCTTGTTAACTCACCTGTGGCACTGTGCCCTGGGCTCCAGAGACCAAAACAAGATATCACTTGGAGGCTAATGGATGTGTCCCGTGATCCCCCCAATATTTCCACTGGGAGTAGCTCTCCAGGGAAGAGCTCAGATTTTCTGTCCTCATGGGTGCAGCCCTGTTTGGTCCAGGGATGCTCCACCAACGTGCCTCTGGACATTCCTCATCATTCCCACAAATCAGTGGCTCCTCCACTGTGAGGGCTCACTACAAAAAAAAAAAAAAGCAGCAGCCAGCCAAGGTCAGAGAAATTATTTGGAGATGGGAAGCTCCTTAACCTCCTCCAAAAATTCCCCAGCCCTCACTCTCACCATTGGAGATAGGATGGCTATGTGCAGCCTATAGATCTCAATAAAAGCATGGAGGCCAAAGACATATCAGGGGTTGGTTTCTTTTTTAATGTATATTTGGCAAGGTTACAAGACAACAATTCTCTTCCCTGGGACCTTTTACTTTCCTATAAATTCCAAGAGCCACATTTAAAAGTGAATTGGCAGATGCAGGGTTTTGTTGTTTTTTTTTATTGTAAGGAAATTTGTTTTGCTCTAGCAGCAGGCAAACATCTTCAATCAAAAACAATGAAAGGGAAGGCATGTTCCCACTGAAGACAGTCTCAGACTAGTGGGATCTTCATGCAGAAGGAAAACTGGGATTGTGTGGTGAACTACAAAGAAGAAGCTGAATAACACTTTCTGTCCGGAAACCTGAAATTGGAGGCACTTTTGGAAGGCTTTGGAATGTGTTACAAGTTGTAATCCTCCCAGCAGAACCTCAAAAGCCTTGGCTTGCTCTGCCCTTTTAAATCCAGGACTTGACAGCTCTTTAAGCAGAACCACAAGTGCTTAGAGGTGGAAAAGGCCTAGGGATTATCTAATCTATTCCATGACTTAAACAAGCAGCAGCAACACTCCAACCACGCTGCACAAGCAACGTGAAAATGCCTGCAGAGGGAGGAATCAGCCTAACTGGTGAAGGGAGCACAAGGGAGCACATTCCCCTTGTTTTCCAACTCATTAATTAATCTCTGAGCTTGAGGAGCAGCTGTGGGACTGCTGCTGACCAGAAGGATGATGACACAATAATCTCCGCCACGGCTGCCAGTGGATGCCCACACATGAAGAATTCATCTTTCCAAGTGGTGTTAACCCACCCAGCAGATTCCCCACGAGGGAAAAAAAAGGCAGTGGCATTCATCCTCCACCAAAACATGCATCTTTTATACTTTTATAGCAATGTTGCTTTGAGTCTTAAGAAACAAACTCTCTATAAATCACATCATAAAATATATCCAGGCTGATAGTTTACAGCAAATCTCTGCAGTGGTAGGGGGTTTTTGGGGTGGGGTTTTTTGGTGATAATCCACCTTAAAAAAGGCAGTTTGCTCCTGCTGCTGGAGGTGGGACAGTTTATTGTGTGTGGATTAAAAGCCCTGCTCCCGGTTTGAGAATTTGAGGGTCTGTCAGCCACTGGCAACTGAATTCCACCACCACCCCCTCCTTGTTTTATTGGTATTAATATTTGTGCTTTGCAGGTCTGCTGTAAAATGGATCATGGTTTCCTGAACTTTTCACCCTATTTTTTCCATGGGGTTGGGAGCTCACAGGGGGACAGCTCAGTTATTTGTGTACTGGTATAGAAAAGATGGTGACCTAGGCCTTGACCCAGGAATTTCTGAGAATTCTGAATGATGGCTGAAAGGTAAGAGTCTCTGGAGCTGCAGGTAGCAGGAGGGTTGGAGAGCAGAGGGGAAAGGTCAGGCAGGAATCCAAACCTTGCAGATCTGAATGCTGTGAGGGAGTAAGAGACAAAATGCCCCCAAACACTCTCCTTTAGGGACAGTGCTCCTCTCCCAGCTCACACAAAGACCTCTTTGGAAGGATCCTGCTGGGATGGCAGCCAAGGAAAGCCATAGAATGAGATAACAGCAACAGACCAAGGAAAGGTTCACACACAGTTAGGAATCCACTCAACTCCTGGCTGCCCTCAGCGAGGGATCACAACTGGTGGACACAGGAAGAACGTGCTGTCATGTGTTGTCATTGTCCTAGGATACACAAGGGACATACTGGAAAATCCCAACTCCTGTTGCATGCTTTTAAGTCCTCAGTGGCCTGAAGCAGATTTTTATCCTTGTAGGATCCCCTGTGCTCACAGATGACCTTGATGCCAGAGTCTGAAGCTCCTTCGTCTGCAGGATACACTTCCCACCCCCTAGAGTAATACTCACGCCAGAGGAAGGGCAGATTTCTGCTTTTTGACATATCAGACATCAAATTCCAGCTGGTCCCACCCTGAAGCCCCAAAAACCTAAGGCCTTCTGTCACCATCTACATTGGGCTGCAGAAAAATTTGGTTCTTCCCTGCATGACACCTCCCTGATGGGAACTTGGGCACCTCAGCACAACAGCAGCTCAGCCAGGGTTCAGTGCCTTTCCTTGGACATCTCATTGGCTTCCACCAGCAACTTTTTGGGAACAAGGGGCTTGACTCCACCCTGAGAGCCCATGAAGGCAGAATCAAACTTTCCTGGGTCACTCCCATTCCTCAGGTTGAAGCAGGAGTGAGGCTTTGTTTTCAAAGCAGCTTTTGGGTCAGCTGGGAAGCAGAAGGGGCTTGGGTAACACCATCCCTGAAGCCCACAGGGGCACTGAAGTGGTCAAAAATGTGGATCTGGAGGTTTTGCTTCATCATCTGCACTGAATACACAGTGAATGGAGGCTTTGGGCACAGAAAAGCTGCAGGCAGATGGCCACCACCTCCCTCTGGCCTTGGCTCTGCATGCCACTGTCCTCATCGAAGGGAACTACGACACATTCCCAGCTGGAGCGCAGGCTCTGTTGGCATCCAGCAGCCCAGATGCTTTGCTTAGCTCTTCTCCATCCCTCCACTCTGCAAAGCTGTGCTGGGAATATCAGGAGCAGATTTCTCCTGAGATTCCTGGCACTGCTCCTTCCAACCATAGCCGGTGACACCAAGAGAAATTACTCTCTTTTATGTTCTGGCACTTCCAGCGTTGGGAGGAGGGAGGACGGAGGAAAACAAACCTGAGGCTCCCAGAAACTCCATAAACAAAGATTTCTTTTCAGTGTGGTTCTGAAGAGAGCCAGAGATCTGGGGAGCAGAAGGAGGAGGAAGGACTGGCCAGTGTTTCTCCCAAACACGGGACAAAACCTTTCCTGCAGATGACACCACCCAGCTTCAACAGAAAAGGGATCCAATTGTGAGGGAGAGATCCCTTGCACTGATGGTCTGCCTTGCCCAAGGGCATTAGGGAGTGCTGGCAGGCAGAGGAAATGCTGCTTCAGCTACAGGGAATCATGGAATATTCCGAGCTGGAAGGGACCCACAAGGATCATGGAGTCCAATCCCTGGCAGTGCACAGACACCCCAGCAATCCCACCTCGTGCATCCCTGGGAGCAGTATCCAAGGACTCCAGGAGCTCTGGCAGTCTTGGAGCTGTGCCCATTGCCTGGGGAGCCTGGGCAGTGCCCAGCACCCTCCAGGGGAAGAACCTTTTCCTGAGATCCAACCTAAACCTCCCCTGACGCTGTATGTCATGAAGAAGGATGGACAGGCTTGGGTTCATCACAGCAGATCAGCCACATCCCTGCTGGGATAAAAACGAGCTTGGACTCTTGCACAGGGGCTCTTCTAGAAGGAACCTCCTTTCCTCTTCTCCCTCTACATATTGAGGTGGTCCAGACAAGAGCTGCTCTTCCCTGAGCTCATTAATGGTGTCCCTGAGCCCAGGGGGTGGTGTTAGGAGCATCCCTGCTGCTCCATGTGCCTGTTAGACCGAAGCTGTAGGATGGAGAGGAATCAACTTGGCCATGGGTCAAGGCTGACTTTGGGAGGCCACTCAAGCACTGGTGAGACAGGAAAAGTAGATGAGAGGAGCATCCTCACTGCCTTTATGCAGCCTCCTGACACTAACAGCATTTTTTTCTGGAGCTTTATTTCACCCAGGATTATCCTCCTTGGGCAGCATGGTCTGATTTTTACTCTCAGATTAATCCATATCGTGCTCACAAGCATTGAGCTGGACAGGTTTGTTGAGTACTGATGAGCAGCTGCTGGCCCCTACTCAGCTGATCCTAACCCAGCTGGAAATCCAAAAACCTGATTCACTGTCACACATAGCCCAAGGAAGTGTTTCTGTATAACTTAAATACACCTGATTTTTTTTTTCCCTGAAAATGGTGGTACCTGATAAAACGAGTTGTTAAAACATGATTTGTTTGTGATGGCAATTTAAATTAAAGGGCAGGCAATCCCAATCTCCTGCACACCGGTTTAGTAGAACTCTGACTCCTGGCCAAACTTGCTGTTTGGCTGTGGAGTCACTACTGGACAGATGTGATCTGAAAAAGAGCCAGCTGGTCAGATAACAAGAGCTCAGCTCCTAATTCCATCATTAATGGACAAACAAGTCACAAATGAGTCACTTCTACCTCTCTGGCTCAGTTTCCTTGCTAGTAAAAATTAATAGTATTTTCTTTTTTCTTCTTTTCATTTTTTTTTAATTTATCTGCTTCGCCTGCAGACTGATTAATGAGGTGGTTCTGCTCTGAAACAAGGGAAAGAGATGCTGGTCCTGGGAATAGCCTTTAAGAGATGCTGCTGAAGAAGTGCACCTTGTCAGGGGTGATAAAGCAGAGAGGCCAGAGAGTCAATTCACAGCTCTGCAACCTCACAGCATTGTGCTCCCAGTTCCCATTTGGTAATTTTCCCTCTTTGGACTGATTTTATAAAAAAACTCAGGGATTCTTCAGGAAGGCAGTTCTTGCATTGCAATGAAAGCTGTCGTGTAATCAAACTGACTCTGTGAATGCTATTTTCTCCCACAAAACCGCACAAGTTACAACTTGCTGCTGCTCAGGCCTTTCCCAGGGAATGGGTGTGTATATTTTCATATATCCACCCCAGCACTGGCTGCTTTCTGCTCTGGCTGCCCTCGGAAGCAGTTCACACGGAGGGAATGCTGCGGACTTCCAGGAGAGCCTCGCACACCCGCCGGGGCCTGAGCCGGGAAAGGAAAGCATGGCATGTGCCCAGGCCTTCTGGAGGCTGGGCTGTGCTTCCTGAGCCACAGGCCCGGATCCTGGGACAAATTAACATTTTCCATCCCAGCTGTCCGTTCCGCCTTGTTGCGACACCTCTTACCTACTTTTCGGGCTGACCTTGCGCTGGGCCCGAGACTGTTCACGAGTTTTTTAGTCATTGTTGAGAACAAGAGAAAAGAAACAAACATCTGGTTAGCAGAGCTGCCAAGTGCACATTCCTTCCTTGTTTTTCAACCTTTCAATCCCTTTGTTTTCTGCCTGAAATTCCATTTGATAAATGCATGGAGAGCCACAGGGCACTGATTAGACTCAACTCCTGTCCTGACCCACACTCACCAGCGTTGCCTCGCTGGAACAGCCACAGACCCCAAAACAAGAGTGAGGCCCTGGTGGAACCACCCCAACCATGAATGGAGGGGTTGATCCTGATCCTAATCCTGATCCTGATCCTGCTCCCACTGAGGTCAGTGCAAGCTTTGCCACCAGTTTCAGAGGGAACAGGATGGGGCTTTAATGCCGTTCCTGCAGTGAAGTGGTGCTCAACCCCGTCCTCTGCCAAGCTGTGGCTTTGCCTTTCCTACAGCTCTGGTGTGGGGTCTTTTTAATTGGAAACAACAACTTTATTGAATCTTGGCCCGCGGTGCTGGCACAGCCTGACCAGACCAGGTGGGGCTGCTCCACCAGAGGCTCGTGAAATATCAAACACAAGAAGGATCACATGACAACAGCTTTGCCTTCTTGGCCTGGTTTTCTGCCTAGAATTCCATTTGAGAAATGCCTGAAGAGGGCACTTCTTAGATGCAACTCCTGTTCTGTGCTGACCCAGCACCACAAGCTTCAGTCTCCTGCGCCTCTGGCACATCTATGTCCTCCTGGACGATAGCTCCTGAGACCTTCAGGAAGTTGGGACCATCCTCCCCAGCCATAGGGACCTCCCCACACCAGGAAAGTTAAGGAAGAGCAGCTGCCTTGATTTCAGCTCCTTACAAAGAGACCTCCCCAGGGGCCGCATCAGACCTTCCACCACCAGAGGAAGGTACCACCTTCCAGCAGCACCTGTCTTTTGAAGAACTCTACAAAGGCAAGGGCTCAATTTTAATTTGAAACCAGGACCAGCAGCCCAGTGGGAAAAAGAGCTTGGAACCCCTTCAGAGAGAAATCCCAGGGCAAAGGTGAGGCACAAGGGCCCCGCTTCAATGCGGCGTCTTCGCAAGGCATCGCTCTCGCTGTTGCTTGGAATACCAAGCCTCTGAGTCTCTTAAAAGCTTCCCTCTGTTTTTTATTTACGTGTGACTGAGTCTGTGTGCCTGAAAACCGGATTGGAAGATCATTAATCTGGGACAAGAAAGCACCAGACTCATAGAATGCTGTCCCTCCCTGTTGTCAATCCTTGCCGACCCCAGCCTACGCAACGACTGACGCTCTGGAGCGGGATTGTACCGGCCTGGAAAGCCTCTCTTTTCCATCAGGAATGCCAAATCTGCGGCGTGGCTCAATGATCCAAGTTGACACCGACCATGAGAACAATTCCATTTCCTCCCCGCTGGTCACTTCCATAAATGCCAAGTTCTGGGCAACACAATGTTCGGCATTTCCAGCAAACCGCTCCGTGATCTCATTTGCGTCGCCAGATTTATTTATTTTTAAATGCCTTTTTTTTTTTTTTTTCTTGCGGCCATACATTTTAGATTAAAAAATAATAATCATGCAATCTCACAGGAAATTGGGCTTTCAAAATCGGGACGCAAGGAAGTATGGTCCAGTGGAGATTTGATCAGGCAGATTTTACAGCCCTGCGGCTTGTTGGATACCCTTTTTCATTAAGATTAGTTTCAGTTTCTGGCCCCTGTTCTCCCATCACGAGTCAGTTTTTTTTTACCCAATGCCTTTTCAAGGGAACTACAAACTCAACAGCCAGTTATTAATTTCACTGGTGAATGCACAGTCCTCATGGAGCTTCGATTCTGATTTAAAGTGGTTTCTGAGTGAAGATATTACAGCCCCGAGGAGAGCTATTGGCTGCCCCATTCCTAAATGCTGGAGGTCTGAACAGTACCAGTGAAGTTGCTCAGAGAGCTTTCAATCCCCTCTTTCAGAACAAAAAGGATTTGGGGTGAACCTGAGAATCTGAATGCAGAAGGACCTTGGCATACAGGATCTGTGTTGACATTTTGAAGCCTAGATGGGAATGCCCTTTTACCAGCTGGAAGGAGGACCACCACCACTCACTCCTGGAAATGACACAGTATTTGCATCCAGAAACTTGGACAAGTATGGTGGAAACTACTGGGAAGTTCTGCTTTGCAGATGGAAATGGTTATAACTTCCCTCAGCTTCTTGTCAGTTCCATCCATTGAGTCCTACCAGTTCAGAGGGGCTTAACAGCCTCTGTAAACCAGCAAAAAGCACCACACCAATAAAATCTTTAATATTGAAAATGTTTTGGAAAGCCAATTTGACCAGGCCTTCTCCAAATGAAGGGACTACACTCAAGGCTTGGAAATTCTTCCTCTATTCTGTACAGATGCCCTCTCACTGACCCATAACTTCATTTAACTCTCCTCAAGAGGAAGAAAGGAATCCCTGCTAAAATTATTAGCTTGCACAAAGAATATTTGCTTTGAGGGGAAGGCCAGCACACGTGCTTGGCTTTCTCAAAGGACTTCCATGACCACAGCACAAACTCTGGGCTCTCACAGCCAGGAGATTCCTTTTTTCCCCCAAAGGAATCTCATATTAGTACCCTGTTACACTCCATGGAGGTGGCCCAGAGCTCAGCACAGACACCCCTTCATGTTCACGCTTTGGGTTTTGGTGTCCCTTGGCCCCAAATTTGCCTCAAATTGCCTTTACTTCCATAGGCACAAAGCACAGGGCGTTCGGTAGGTAGCGAAGACATCCAACAGCTCCCAACCCCTTTTCCAGCTGCCTGCCCACCCCCAAAAGGAGTGCCACAAAGTGGGGGACTCAGTCCTGAAGCACAGCCCAGGGGCTGGAACCCCACGGTAGTCTCAGAATGCAACATCTGCCCTCGCCTTCTGAGGGGAAAACCAAACCAGAGCGTGCTTGCGCAACATGTAATCGAACCCAGTTGTTCTCCAAGGCAGGAGGAAGATGTTCGTGCCGTCTTCGGAGCATCCATCCAGGGCTCTGTGTCCCCAGACTCCACCCAGCGTGATTTGTTCAGTTCTGGGTCGTGTTTTTTGCATGTTTCCCCCTTACGGAGGTTTTCTAACCATAAGGGTTGCAAAGAGCACAGGAATATTAAGAGCAGTTGACAGAAGAGCTCTCGGGGGGATGCAGAGCACAGGCCCTCAGGATAATGCGCATCCCCTATTGTTATAATTATTAGTACTTCCATTAGAGTGGAGGAGATGAGTTATCCAGGAGGGGAGGAGAGCCTGAAATCATGCATACCTTTTTTATGAGGCCCAATACAGGCTGTGGCCTGAGTCAAAGCACTCAGACAGAGCCCAACTCATCAAATTCAATGGCTGTAGTGAAAGGAGACCTACGAGTTTTTTGATAAAATGCCACACTACGAGATATCACAGCCTCAGACTCAGGACTTCAAATCTACTCCTAGTTATGGCTCTTACACGGAGTTGATGCATACTCAGAGGGTGGGCAGGCCCTGACACAGGGTGCCCAGAGAAGCTGTGGCTGCCCCTGGATCCCTGGAAGTGTCCCAGGCCAGGGTGGACACTGGGTCTTGGAGCAGTCTGGGATAGTGGAAAGTGTCCCTGCCCATGGCAGGGATGTTGGAACAAGGAGGTCTTTAAGATCTCTTCCAAGACAAGGGATTCTGTGGTCTCAGGCTGCCTTCAACTTGTTATTTCAGAGGTGCTCTCCAAGCTCAGAACATGCTAGAAAGCAGGTAAGTTTTCTTTTTGACCAAGACCAGATCAAAAGCCCCCTCAGCTCCTCATTTCCCCATGGCCAGGAATTCAAGGCAATTTTCCCATGCAAGGCAACACTCTGCACCATGACCTCAGTCAGTTCTGCCACAGCTTCATCCTGTGCCAAGGCCTCACCACCCTCACAGGGAAGAATTTCTTCCTAACACCCTATCTTCTGGCAGTTTGAAGCCATTCCCCCTTGTCCTATAACTAAAAAATGCCTCTTCAGGCTTCTCACAGCCCCTTGGCACTCAGCCTTCTCCCTTCTCCCCAGTGCCCTGTGAGCACCATCACCCCCAAAGCAGCTTTCTCCAGCTTCAAAATGCTCCTCACTCCAGCCTGTTCCTGGCAGCTCCACACAGAGAACTCATACACAGGTGACTGACCTCGAGCAAGACCTGCTGTCACCTCCAGGGCTGCCTCCATCCCATGTGCTTCAGCTCTGGGGCAAAACCTCTTGCAATTGGCAAAATGGAGAGAAGAAACGTGTTAATCTTCCCAGTCCATCTCCCTCTACTCTGCCAAGGAGTGTCCCATAGCTTATGACTGATGGCTCCTCACCCAGTCCTCCCAGAACACATTCATCACTTTCAGGCACAGTAAGGCTTTCCAGTGAAGAACAAAGCACAGCTGTTAAGAAGAAGCACGATAGGCTCACTTTCATGGGCATATCTCACAGCACTGCTGCCCAGTGAGGGAACTGCCTATTCTGATGCAAATAATGGACATTAATTAGCACAAATAGAAGGTCTGTTGTGGCATTTCTTTATGACTAATCTAAGATTTTCATTATTTGATGCATGTGACACAGGATGCACTCAGTGAAAGCTTTGCTGAAGTGAGTTAGTAACTTGAATTTCTGCAAAATATTCACCCCACATTCCTTATCTTCACCTGCCTCAGCTGTCTCCAGCAGATATGGCCAAGCTGCATGAGGCCATGGACTTCAGACACCTGTGCTTGCCTTAACAGAGGTGAGGTTGTGACTGCACGACCTGAGGAAAGGGAATGCCAGGAGGTCTTGGACACATGTGAAGAAGTTAAAACGTGAAAAAGTTATAGGGTGAAAAATAATAGGGAACCACACTAAGCCCTTCAGCTACATGAAAAGCAAAGAGGAAACCAGAACCTGGGGACAAACAATGGAGTCACAGACACCAGCAGAAACAGGGCAAAAAGCCGCTTTGAAAATTAGGAAATATCTTCTATCAGTAAGAATAGGAAAGCACTCTTTGAGGCTTCCTATATTCATCAGCTAAAATCAGCATAATAATCTCTTCCCATTCTGCCCCCCAAACCTTCTCTACCACCTGTGGTCTCTGCACAAACACATCCTTTTTCAGAAAAAGACCCCAGACAACTGTTCCAAAGGTCAAAGTAGTTAGAGAAGTATAAAACCTTGCACATGTGGAGGTGGTAGTGCTATGCTCCCATTCATCACCCATTTTTGGTCCATGAAAATCACAGTGCAAAGGGGGGAAAATGAACGTGGCCACAGAGTTTCTGCAGCTTCCCTTCAGGATTCCCAAGGAAGGCTTGTGCTTGGTTACACAGAGGTCACACAAAGAGCCAGGTTTTCCATTTTCTGCCTGTTCATGTGTGTGAGGACACAGGGGAGTTTATTCTCTTCATTTGTGGGTTTCACTGGTATTTCTACCAAAAAGGACAATGCTTTGGAGACTGGGTATGTTCCTGAAGAACTGGGGGTGATTCCAGAGTGCAGTTACATTACTATCCCAGTATAAAGCATGACATGTCCTACTACAGCACATCTAGAAGGAATTTTTACATCATTTTTAAGACTCCAGAGTCACTTCAGCCCAGTGCAGGCAGCCGGTCGTTCTGGAATACCAGCTACTCAGAAGAACAAAGATTAGTTAAAAGAATGAAGTGTTTAAATCCCTCCCCCCTTTTTTCTTCCCCTTTTTTCAAGAAGTGACTTTCCTTTGTCTTGCTTTGCTGCTTTTCAGTGAGCTGAACAGATTAAGTTACTGCACCACGAGCAATAGCTGAGTTACGATCACGAACATGCCTTGCTTTGGTGAACTTGTCAAGAAAATGAATTCCATTTCTCCACATACCTGAGGAGCAAAAGCACTTGTGGAGAGGAATCTCTCCCACAGGGAACCCTTGTGTACTTTGCAGTAGTATTTTATTAAGAGCTGGAGAGTTCAAGGGTCTCACAAATGTAAGTTTTCAATTAGCTTTCCATTGTGTCCCAAACAGTCTCTAAATACTCAACGAAACTTTAATCCAATCACTTGATTTGACTCCAGGCATGATTTATCTTTTAATCATCATCTGCTCAATGAGGGGGGAAAAGAAAGCAAACTTGTTCTTGGCCCATCATGACTCATACATGATTTTACTGCCATCACAGTTGTGTTTTCCTTTTGGCTGATGTCTTGGCAATTGCAAGCACTGGCTTTGGCTTTCTGTTTAGGTATGATCTTTCCTGTTCATTTCCCCACCTCCCAAAATGCTGAACAGCACTGGATGTTTGTCCTTTTTACTTTTTCCCACTGAGGCATGTGATTTTTATTTTATTATTTTTTATTTCTTTTTTGCCATCTCTCGACATTGCATTAATCAGAAGTGTCTGCTATTTGACCTACACTCAAAAACACAAATCATGCCTTAAAAAGGGGGCTCACTCTTTTAAACAAACAGCATTTTCCTGGAAGGATATATCACACAGAGAGTGCTACACTGAGACACAAAGCAGCCAGCACCTTCTGGGCACTTACCAAGAGCTCAGCTCTGGAGCTGGGGAGAGCCTGGTGAGATTTAGTCCTTCCTCCACATGCTGGTGGTGCCTCAGTTTCTCCATCTGGGAATGAGATTTTCAATGCATAAAATATAATTCTCCATTTCAGGGGTTCTCCATAAGATCAGGATGTCCCATAGCCCCTCTGGGCCAGTGACACCAGTTCATCACCCACCCACCAGCAATCCCCCAGCCACGTTCAGTGCACCTCTCCAGCAAAAAATGAGGAATGAAATGGAGCCAAGCTTTGCCCAGGAATGCCGTGAGCTGCTGAGCCTTTGAGGTCTGGAAGTGTTGCACAACGTCTCCCCATACTCTGTTATTCCTGTCAGAGAATAACAGAGGGACTCGCAGCTCCGCTTTCCAAAAGCTGCTCCCAACACATCTCACCCAGAACTCCCCAGAGTATACAGGTTTCTCCAGAGATTTCCCATATAAGCCTCCCTCACTACCTCTAGAAATCTCAAATTCCTTGAAGACTGACTCAAATGTCAGTACCAGACTAATGGTTTTTGATAGCTCTCTCCGAGTGCCAAGTTTTGTAGCAGAAGATTGCATGAAAAGCTCCGGTTTCTTTTTTTTGTTGTTGTTTTTTCCCTTTTTTTTGTGGGAAAATCAGAATATACACCCCTAAAGACAAGCAGCCTTCCCCAAATGCACTCAGATGGAAAAGAGAGGAAGCTTTTTCAAACTAACATCATCACCTAATTGACCAGTTCTGCTTGGCATTAAAAGATACTTTTCCCTGAATTTCACAGGAGCAGCCATACTGTGCCTGTCCAGGAATTCCACACTCTCCCAGCACTGGACGCTCATGGAAAGAGCACAGGAATCTGCTGATAATTTCCCTGGCATACTCCTACAGCTTCCACCAAACAATTTAGGGATTTCTGGAGCTGTGGTTGCTTCTATTTCTATTGTGGCTTACAACTATTGATCATGGGGAGGTGAGGTTGGCCTCTTTTCCCAGGGAAATATCAATAGGACAAGGGAAAACACCCTAAGGTTATGGCAGGGGAGGTTCAGGTTGAATAGGAGGAAAAAAATTCTTCACTGAAAGAGTGGCCAAGCACTGGAGCAGGTGGAAAGTGGTTTCGTCACCACCCATGGAAGCGTTGAGAAAACAGAGAAACGTGTCACTTTGTGATATGGCTTAATGGACAGGGGGTGTTCAGTCAAAGGTTGGACTTGATTATCCTGGAGGGCTTTTCCAACCTTTAAGATTCCTGACCCTCTTTGAAATGTCAGCGTTTTTTTCCACGTGGGTTGAAGATGCAACCTGAATAACACCAGGCAGCAAAGAAGACATGCACCAGGGTAGAGGAAGAATCAGGCATTTACAGGCACTCCCATGCCCAAAAGCTGAGTAAATGAACTTACTTGGGGTCTTGTTGAATAAAGACAGGAAGAAAGTGCCTGCCCACATCTCCAGATCCTTTGGTGGTTGACCTCAAGACTCTGGTTCTCCCCTCATGGCTGTGACACTTTGTCAGAGAACACTGGCTCCTCTGATCCAGCAGTGACCTGCCAGCTGAAAAAGGAGGAAACACTGAAAAATAAAGTGGTATCATCATCCCTGAGAACCCCATGATGTGGGTCATCTCAAACTTCCCAGGCAGGGCATGCTGGCATGGGATTCAACTCCAGAGTGGTGTCCTCACCAACAACAGAACAACTCAATAAATAGCCCATCTAAGTGGTTCCAAAATTGCTTTAAGACTTGATCTTTGCATTTTCCATACATTACAGCAGGAGCCTCCAATTGCCCCCATCTGCTCATTTCTTTGTCCAGATTTGGGATGGGATTTTCTCTTCTAGGCTAGTTTGTTGTCACGGCTGGCACCCAACCTGGTTCCCAGATTTCTGCTTTTTTTTGCCTCTTAATTTTGAAAAGATTTTTCTGCAACACAAAAAAAAAAAAAAAAAAAATCCCAAACCAACCCAGCCCTCCCCTCTGTGCCCAGCTCAGCATCACCATAACCTAGCGTGACAACTCTCCATGAGAAACAGGTTTGGGGTGTGCTTTGTCCTGCCCCCGTGTCCACGCAGCCAACCAAGGCGCTGAATCGCATCCAAGGCACATCCAAGGTGGCTGGAAAAAGCCAGGAAGAGCCACCTCCCAGATGGAGAGTGGGGCTGAGGCCTCTCACGCAGGCGGGGAGCTATTCCCAAGCCGGCGTTCCCGGTTTTTAGTGGGAACATGTGCTGGCTTCCCATAAAGCGGCAGCAGCTGCCAGTCAAGCAGGCACCACTCTGTAAAGCTGCCCGGGGGACTCTGTTTGCGCAGCCGGGGTCTCCAGGCAGGTTTACGAGGTGCCACCTGTGGGATTTACAATCCCCAGGGGCGGCTGTGCAGGTGCAGCCAGCAGGGATGGGGGGGGCTGGGAATGGGTCCTGGCCCAGCCACAACCTGGCTGGCCTTCAGGCTCTGCTCTCTTGGTGCACGGTGGGAATTCAGGCTCCAGAATCCCACAGAAGTGGCACATCAGTGGGGAAGACCACGAGATTTCTGGCAGGGCTGCAAGCACAGGTCTCTTCTCCATCTCCTTTTGGCTGCCCCCCGCTGTGTCTCCTCATCAGCTCCCTCTTTAGGGAAAACAGGAAGACTAAGGAAAAAAGCCCTGGAACAGGTGTGGGAGACAGTGAGTTTTTTCTCCGTAATTTTCTTTTTTTCTTCATTAAGTAATGATGACAAACCCCACAGATATTCAGGATTTTTTGTACCAAAAGAAAGGGTTCCAGGGATGGGTAACCCACCTCAATAAAAACTGTACAAGCATCTTGCAGAAAACACATTTTCTACGGGGGCAACCCAAACCTTCTGGCAGCAAGGTACCTAAAGTCACCACTAAGAGATATCCAAATAAAACCACTAAGAACAGCATTAGATTTCACATGAATGGCATGAATGACAAACTTTCTTCTCCCTAGAGGTATTTCTCATTGGATATGGACACAAGGTTATTCATGGGAATTATCTGTAATCCCAGCATTATGTTAAGTTGCTGGGAGCAGCTTTCAGAGGGTTCAAGCATTATAGGATCAGGAATAGTTTGGGTTGGAAGGGATCTGAAACCTCATCTCATTCCACCCCTTCCATGGGCAGGGACACCTTCCACTATCCCAGGTTGCTCCAAGCCCCATCCAACCTGGCCTTGGACATTTCCAGGGATCCAGGGTCAGCCACAGCTTCTCTGGGCAAGCAGCTTTCCCAAGGCCATTGCACAAGGAACATCACTTTCCTCCAGGAGCTCCATGAACACTTCCATGCTCCTTGAGATCAAAGCACAGGCTGGCATCTTCCAAAAATAACCCTTCCCTCTCACAAGCAGTCCCAGAGCAGTGACTTGGATAAGGAATCACTTGGCAGTGGGAGCCCAGAGGTCATCCCCCAACACGTAAAAGGCTCTGGGAGAAAGGGGAAACCACCAGCGAGTGTTTTTAGAGAAAGATTTTTGAGAGAGAAAATACCTTCCTTCTCCTGGAGACTGGGATTAATTTTCTGTAACTCTGCAGAAAGGTTAAATGGACTGTGTTCACTTTTAAACGCCAAAGGCATTTAATGCAGAGACTACCTTGACTCATTTATACTAAATTTGAAATAAATCCAAGCTATATTAACAACCACTCACCAATGTCTTCCTCCACGATCTCTGACATCTGAGGTTTCTACCCAGCTAATAATAAAGGTCCTGTTACCTTCTTTACTTAAATCAACATCCTGCAAAGCTTCATGTCACAATTACTGGAGCATCCCAGGAACAGCCATTAGCCCTTTGAAACCCTCTTGCCCTGGAAATCCTTGCTCTGCTTCTCATTATGCCCTCACATTCACAATCGTTTCAGGTTAAAAAGCAGCACATTCCACCGCTAAATGATAATACTTGCACTTTCCTTGCCCCCAGCTCTTCTCAAACCATGTGCCCAGGGATTCAGGTGTGCCAGGCCTGGCTGGTGGCTCCAGAGGAGCTCCAGGAGCTTGGTGTCCACCCTCTAGCTGGGACTCCAGGGAGCTCCACCAGCCAGTCCCTGGAGATCCCTCTGTAGCTGCATTTTGGCAGTGCCTTCACTCACACGTGTGGAGGGAGCCACACCACCACGAGCTGCACAGTCCCACCTGGATAAAGCCTTCCCCATGATTTTTTCTGCATCTTTCATCTGCTCTTCCCTGCTCATCTGGGCTCCAATTCCCAGCTCTGAGGATGAGCTGCACAGTGTAATGTTGGATTAGCAGCTATGACATGATGGACTTGTGTTTTGGAGTCATCTCACTTGAAAGTGAAGCATCTGGTCCTTTCTCCATCTGTTCTTTGTCCAGGCCAAGGGCTGACTCCCTTTATTAAGCAATTAAAGATGATGGAAATGTATTCAAGCCAAATTCCCAGGAAAAAAAAAAAAAAAAAGAAGAGGCAGAAAATATTAATAGCAATTATCATTTTTATCATTGGGAAGATCCCCCAAGCTGAGTCTGAAATAAGGCAAATGGGAAAAGAAAAGGAGAGAAAAACCTACTTCCAGAATAACCTCAGGTGACCCATTTATCTTCAAGATCCAGGTACAGGGTAACAGCTGGAAGCTGTTTTCCAACTAAGGCGCTGGAAAAGGAAAAAAAAACCTGCCGTGGAAATATTTCCTGAAAAAGCAGGTTTGTACCCAAAAATCCATGAAATCACAGAGTTTGCTGTGGGTGGATTTGTGTAGATGGCAGAGGAAGGGGGACAAAGCTGAGGAAGGCATTCCCAGTATGAATAGGAAAGTTTTTAAAGGCAGATATGGATATCCAGACTTGGAAAATCCAAACCCAAACAATGATGGCTACATTGCCTATCACAGACAAAAATTCAGGGCAGAGTTCCTGACTCAAGAACTTGTTTTCATCAGACCCTCTTGATTAAAAATGACCAGCAGTCATATGTTATTTCTGGATCCCACTGGAGCTCAAGGGCTTCAGGAGAAAACAGCAGTTGAGCAGCCTTGAAATTATAACAACACATCATAAGCAACAGCACCCCTGCTCAGGGTGGTACCCTTACTCCCTCAATCCCTTTGGGACATTCCTTAACCAACAGCTTCCAGACAGGTGAAAAATTAGCCCAGTTATCTGAACATTCCCTCCCTCTCTGATGAGCAGAGCTGCAGAAACCCTGAGAGTGCAGCAGGTCTGGAGTTCTGGTGAGGGCTGCTCATGTGAGAGATGGGAACCTTGTCTTCTCTCCTGAGACCTGGAGTCTTTCATAGCTGGCTTTCCAAGGGGAAACCTTTCCTTATTTTCTCTTTCTTCCCCTCCCCTTCCCCCTCCTGCCTTGTCCAGAGTCTCTCCAAGAGAGCCAAATCCCTCTCGAACATGCTAAAAGGAGGCTTGCTGGAACATCTGCTCTGCATCTGTGGAGCCAGACGTATCCCCAGGCAACACTGCTAGCAGTGATGGATCTGGGAGGGAACGTGGAGCGCTGGAGAAGCATCTGCTCAGAGAGGAGAACCCGCACGTGAAACTCACTGAGCGATCTGCTGAGCCCCCTGCACTCTGCCCGTTGCTCCAGTGGACAGCTGTCTCCTCCAGAGCACTTTCTAGGAGCTGTTCTCTTCCCAGTTTGGTATTTTCAAACATCTTCTGCTTGTGCCAAATGAGCACACCACCAAGTGCTCAGCTCCACAGACTGCGGAGCTGGAGAAGTGTCTGGAAGAGAACCTGGAGTGGTTTTCTTTTGGGAGCATTGCTTGGCCAGGAAACTGGGAAATACAGCTGGGGTCAGGGCTGGACTCGAGGAACTTAAAGGTCTTTTCCAGCCGTAATGGTTCTGTGACTTCAAAGAAACCATTGCAGAGTGAACTCCACATTGATCGCTCCGAGTTCAAGCCTCAGCTCTGCCACCTCTGACTGGCCATTCCTGCATCCATCCCCTCCTTCCCTGTTCCTTGTTGGCATTCAGTGTCTGTCACCGTGAACATTCACTACACCAAGGTGTTCTTCCTTGTCACGTTGGCGTCAGAGCAAATTATTTTCTTTGTACAAAACCAGCAAAAAAATCAACGCCCTGAACTGACCAGAGGAAGCAAGACAAACTCGAAATATTTAACAGCCATTTGCCCTCTATTGTCCAACCTTAACGAATCTGGAATTCTCTCACTTGGCATTTTCCTTTCTTACGCAGATTTACAGTGAATGGATTTCCTGTTTAATTTGCACAACAAGGAGAACACAGGCAGCCCTAGCGTTTCCTAAACTGTCACCTTCTCACAGCTACTCTGCGAGAACCTTTCCCGCAGCCTGTTTTCTGCTGCCTTAGGCTTCCTAGGACAGCTAGAATTGCCACAAGGGAAAATGCCAGGTTGCTAAGAAGAGTCCTTAACAGCCTGTGCCTTATCCTAAAGTAAATCCCTCTTTTCCCAGGGCAGAGCTGCCAGGACTGCACCCTAAGACGCTGTTAGATGGAGAGCCTGAGAATCCTTCGGGACGCATGGAAAATGCAGGTCGTTTTCTGCTCTCTGGCTCTTTACCTGAAACTGTTGAGCTTTGTCTCGTCAGGAATCTGCCTGTGACTCACAAACTTCACAGGTGTCTCCTGAAACTTCACCGCACGGCAGCAGGACGGGAGCCTATACACAAAGTCAAGCGGGTGACTAAGTACCTTTATATAAGTTCTTTATGACATGTTTCAGGAAAAGCATTTAGGCTTGCTCTAACTTCAAATATGGTTCCTTTCCATTCACTCAAGCCCTTAAAAATACGACTTAAACTATTTCTGAATTCATTTAGACATTGGCGTAAGCATTGTGGAAATAAAAGCAAACGAAGCACACACATTATGTACCTGTACTAAGGCTCTGCTGGTGCTTAACACCTCCCACCCCATCCCTGTGATGCTGGACACCTGCTGCTCTCCCAGTTCCCAGCTCTTCCAGAGGTGTGGCCCATCTGCTCCTCCACTCCAGCAGTGCACCCAGCGTGGTTTTGCAGCTCCGGTGTGAGACAGAGTATTGCATGTCCACAGAGCAAATGTGTGATTCGAGTGTAAATGGGAAACGCAGCAGCCAAAGGAGGGGGTGTTGGCTCACTTAATGAGGTACCACTGTGCCCCGATTTCGTACAGCAGTGCATCCCACACCTTTCCTCTCCAGAGGAGCCAAAGATGCCACTGGCTCGTGCTGTCAAACACAGGACCGTGTGTTTGTGACAACCATAGAATAGCATTTTGTTTGTCTCCATTTTGTGGGGCTATTAACACTTAACTAGAAAGATAAAGGACTATTTTGTTCCTTCCTCCAACCACTCCTCACCAAACAAAATCCCTCTGTGAACCTCCTCCAAGCAGCAGCCAGAGAGACTGGACTTGTGGAAGGGTTCAATAACTGCTTCAATGGATTTTCCAGGAGAAAGTCCCATTCTGTCTTCGATTCATTCATATCGTTTTGTAGCGGACAGCTAATGAAAAGAGAAGCACGTGTACTAATTAGTTTTGAGAGGAGAAGAGGAGCCATGGAATATTTCCTGCTGAGAAGACATGAAGTATTTAAATCCCGAGTCTCACTTGGATTTGCAGCTGTGGAAAATTTTTCCGTAATCTTCCCCAAGGACACAACCAGAACTCCCTGCCCACAATTGTTAATGAAATTAGAACCCCATTTCCTTGATACCCTGAAGTCGTGAGTATTCCTTGAGCTTGGTGGGCCGGGGCATGGAGGAACTTTGCTACAGCTTCGAGCAGGGAGACACCACTGCAGAATCCCCCCTCTGGGAGCCAGCAGATCCCGACACACAGCTGGAGAACTTCCTCCTGGAGTGCCTGGCAGAGCCCTCCTGGCCAGGGCCAGGGGATGCTGAGCCGGGCAAGGAGCCGGCCAGGCAGCCCCGGCAGCGCCGCGCCGCCAACCTGCGCGAGCGGAGAAGGATGCTCAGCATCAACTCGGCCTTCGACGACCTGCGCAGCCACGTGCCCACCTTCCCCTACGAGAAACGCCTCTCCAAGATCGACACGCTGCGCTTGGCCACCGCCTACATTGCCCTGCTCGGGGACATCCTCCGCTCCGGCCGCCACCCCAGAGCCCACGTGGAGCAGTGCCTGAGGAGCGGCTCCCGGAGCGCCTGGAACACCAGCGGTGAGAGCGAGGGGTGTCCGGGGGGAGCAGAGCCGTCCTCAGGGCCACGGAGCCAAACAGCTCTGAAACAGCACAGAAACAACCTGCAAATAGAGGGAATCTAAACCCAGTCGCAGCAGAAAATCGTGATTTGCCCTCTTCTCTAACTTTCTTTTAAGGAGGATCTTTTTTCTTTAAACAATTGTATTAACAGCACCCCCCGCATCCCACCCCACCCCAAAAGCAATTTGTAGAGGAATGGTTCCTTTTACAAAGAGGAAACATTTTTATTCTCAGAATATATTCTTAGACTTTTTAAAAAATTCTGTGTGAAATTGTTCTTTTCTGATGGAGCCCTTAGAGATTTTCTGTGTTTTCTTTAAAAGTTTTCTTTAGCTGGTACTTGGCTGAGAAAAACACCTGGGTTTGGACACAAACAGCATTTAATTTCTTAAAATACAGATGTTCCAGTAACCCAGAGCTTTTCAGAGGTTACAGTTCAACACATGAACCAGGATACACAAGACACAGCGTTCAAATTTCAAGCTATTTTCAAAATATGAGGAAGTAAATGTCCATTTGAAATTTATAATCTTATGTAATTATTTCTATTTTAAAGTGAAGGGCTGTTATTCAGTTTTTTGTTTGGTTTGTACTTAATCCCTGACTTAGCTGGAATTAATTTAGGCCTTTCTTCCTCTAGAATAAATTTTTTCACCAGGGTACTGTGTAGTGAAGACGGGAAATTGCCCAAACTGCCTAACACAGGCCCTCAATCTCAGAAAGCAACAGGTTTTGTGCTGCTTAGAGCACAGAGGAGGAGAGGAGGGTTTCAGTAGTTCTTGGTACTTTGCATTTGGAGTTAATTAATCCCCTCTCCAACTCTGTTCCTTTACTGTATATGTTCCTTTGGATCTTGGAAAGGGGCCTTCAAAACGAGCCTTCAAAAAGTACTGCCCAAGTAAGGAAAGGGAAAAGTCAGTGAATAGAAATATTCCCCTTTCATATTACAGGGAAGTGCCAAAGGGACAGAGCCTGCAGAAGAAAAGCAATCAGTCTACTTCAAAGGAAAAGTTAATTGAGTTTTTTTCTCCTTTCCTATTAATTTCCATGATCTGGATGAGTGGGAAAATGACTCCTGATATACCACCGATTATAATTCCCTTGACTACAGAAGAAAATTATATTTTAGTGGCCGGCTTCCCCCGTTTCTAACAGATTTTAAACAACACAAATATTTCTCGTTGGGATCTCCCTTTTGCCACGCTTCCTGTCCTGAAGAGCTCCACTTGGAAAGATCCAATTGAATGAGGCTCCTCTTCTGGAGAGGCTAGGCAGCTGACTTGTTCAAGGTGAACTGAAATGTTGAAATGACTGTGTTTTCCTCTCTCCCTTGTGCAGATCTGACAGCTCGCCTGTCCTGGGTAAAGTGGGATTAAGGAAAAGCCTTTAAAGGCCGCAAAGCCTGGAGTGCTGGGTACCAGCTGCTCAATTCCCAGCACAGCAAGTGAGAACGCAGCACTGAGGACCTCGCTCATTGTCCCAGAGCACTTTTCCACCACATTTCCAGCACCCAGCCCCTTTCTCTGTTCATTCACCACTCTTTAAGGCCCTTCTGCTTCTCTTTCTCACTGCTGATAGAGCTACACTTACTTAAAAAGAGCAAGACATTAAAAACCAGTGCCAGCATAGCCACAGCCCCAATGTTTTCTCTTCCACTGGATGAGGATTGTGTCCAAATCCTATTTCCAGCACGTGAGAAACAAGATCATAAGAAAAAAAATAAACAACACCTGTGAAAATCTAGTGCTTGGCTTAAGATACCTGAGGTGATTGGTTGTGAAAATCACCAGTGATTCAGAGACCATGAAAATCCAGGAGGTGAGACATGGCTCTGTAGATATCCAAAATTTCTCATGTCTTCACAGAATCCCAGAAAGATTTGTGTGGAAGGGACCTTAAAGCTCCTTCATTCCCACCCCTGCCAAGGGCAGGGACACCTTCCACTGTCCCAGGCTGCTCCAAGCCCCAATGTCCAGCCTGGCCTTGGACACTTCCAGGGATCCAGGGACAGCCACAGCTTCTCTGGGCACCCTGTGCCAGGGCCTGCCCACCCTCAAATCTGAAACCATTCCACTTTGGTGTTCTTTATCGTGGCATTTTGTAGCGGGAAGGAAAATAAAATGTATTTATTATTTGGCATTCTCATTAGTTCATCGCGGGGCTCTCATCTCTACGAAGCAAAAGCACATCAGGAACTGAGCTTTTGCTCTGGTTGATGGTTTTGGGGAAAGTGAAGAGGGGCCTTAGAGGGGGAAACTGGGAAGAACCTTTTTAGCTTTTCAATTTTTCTGTCGAAATGAAAAGGGGAATTTCATCTTGGGTGCAACAGTGTATTTCAGTCAATTTAGAATAAAATATTCAATCTCAAATTTTGACTCTTTGTTTTCTCACCCACTTAAGACATTTGGACAAATTTTTACAGGAAACAGCACCAGGAAAGGTGAAAATCTTTTTAAAAAAACACCTGAAAATGTTTTTTTCTGCTTTTACCTGCTTCTCTACTCTGGAAATGCTAGTCCTCCATGTCATCAAAGTGTCACAGCACCCCTGGAACAGCTGTCACATCTTCACCTTCCCAGTGAGGGCTCAGTGGAACAGGAGCCAAGGCTGAGAGCTCCACACCCATCTCAGTGGCCCAAATAGCACCTAAATAATCCCAGTAGGGCTTTCCATGGGTTTTCATCATGATCTTTTATTTCTCCAAGGTCCCAATGATGGCAACAGGGATTTGGGATTCATCCCTCCAAGCTGCCCTCAGCCAGAGCCCTCAGGTCACACCCCACAATCATCAGGGTATAAAAATGCCTCTCCAGGGTTGTCACGGCTGGAGGGGAAATCATCTTCAATCAGGACTAAAAAGGCCTTTACCCCAAGCTATTTTTGGGCATCCAGAATCCCTGTCCCCAGATATCCCTCACTTCAAAGATTTGAATGTCTGCCTTGCTTTTCTCTACCCTGCACCAGAGCTTCGTGCTGGGCACAGGACAATAATGCCACGTTCTGAAACAAATATTTGCTGCAGGCTCCTGGTTACAAGCAGAGGTCTCTTTCTTTCCCTTTTGCTCCAGCCTAGAAATCCTAGATAACAGCTTTGGAAGCAAGCTGGATGTGTGCAGTAGCAGCAGGAAAGCACATGCACAGAAAGGTGATTTTAGGAGATTTTTCAAGTTCAGGCACTGCTTGCTTGGATGGACAGCAAATCTGGAGAAGCCATTGGCATCAAAAGCATTGTGATGACAGAGTGGGAAGAGTGGTCCTGGGTCAGAGCTTTTCCTCCACGTGGTGCCTCCAGCTGAGGAAGGAAGATAAAGTTGAAGTCCTGCTGAGATGCAAACAGCCATCACTGGTGCTCCACACTCAAACAGCAACGCCAGGACAGGCAGAAATACTTGCTGAGCTTCCCACAGCCCACCATGGAATTCCTACAGGATTGGCCAGCTGGCCTGGGGTCTGCAGGCTGGCAAGCTCTGCCTGCTGTGGGGCCACTCCCACCTATCCCTGCTGCTGTGTCTTGGTTTGAAAGACAGGTGTCTGCCAAGAAAGGCAGGAGCCTCTTTTTGAAATGGAGAATGTAAACCCTCTCCCTCCAAATTATTATAATTTTGAAATTAAGAGGCTCTTAAAGATATGGGAATAGGAATAACAGTTCTTTACTAGGAAAATTAGAATGAAAATACAGTATTACAGAGAACAAACCCAAAAACATTGACAGAGTCAGCATACAACCTGACACCCCGTCAGTCAGGTGTTTGTAGCAGTCTGATTAAATGCTGGCTGCATCCTCCTAGATGACAGATGTGGTTCTGTTGGAGCAGTGGTCCTGTAGAAGGGTGCAGTTTTCCTCCAAAGGTCCAGTGATGATGTGGAAAGGTCCGATTTTTCCTCTGGAATCCAGTGGAAAAAGGGGTGCCTTGCTGTTCTAAATCTCAGATTTTATCTGGGTAGGAAATGCTTGGCACCTCTCCCTGGGTGGAGCATCTCCCAATGGGATGATGTAATTTTAGCAGTCATGCAGTGGGACTCAATGGCCCATTAACAGATAATATCTTCCTGGAGGAAGGATGGGTTGTAGAAAGGATAAGGATTACTGCCCCACCTGGTTTTAACAGATGGTGATAGACTACATTTGGTCACATCCTGTATTGCAACCTAAGACATGCTGTCAAGGAATCATCACACAAAAATGGTGGTCACACAAAGCAGGGCTTCGAGGAACAGGCTGCTGGAATTTGATGATGACTCCGAGCTTGGAAAACACACAGCAAATAAACCCTGCAGCAGGGTATGTAAGGACTGGGGCTTCAGTTGGAGTCAAAACCTGAAATAGTGTTCCTTTTGGGAGCTGAAACCCTAACCTTGGGCTCTTGCATCAATGAGTAGGAGTCAATACATTTATTGCCACAGGTGAAGATGTTTCTCCTCACACCCTGATTGACACTGCAGTGAAGACACATTTGATTTATGGTGATTGAAGCTGCCTGGAGGGGACAGTCCACCTCTGCCTGCCCTCCCCAAACTTCCTGGAGTCTGCCAGGGTCTTCTAGCTGATGGTCCACCCAAAACTGCTAAAGCAAAGGTTGCTTTTTGGGTGATTTGGATGCAATTGGCTGCTGAAATGGTGAATGGGCCACAGAATCAGGTCGGTCTCTGATGGTCCCATTAACTTAATGCAAATAAAAGAAAATCAAGAGGGCATCGGCTCTCTCTGGCATAGGGAAGCCAAGCTGGTGTTATGCCTCCCTTCCTGCTAAACTGAGCAAATCAAATTGGCTCTTCAGGGATTTTTTTCCAGGAAAGCCATTCCTGAATAGCTCCAGGGCTGGACACACATTTGGTCTTGAATAACCCAGCCCTTTTCTGATGGGACTTCAGTTCCTGGATGTGGACTACAAGGTAGAAGGATGAGGGGGAAATTATTTCTGTGCAGGACATTTACATTCTGTGCCAATCCAGGGGAACTGATGAGTGTGGATTTTGTGCACATGCTCCATGTCCACCCTCCTCACAGTTCTGGCTCATTCTGTGGGTCATAGTTCTGACTGGCAGCACAGTGAGATTCTCTGACAGGGAACTGATAGTTTCCCTCATTTTTCTGTTCCTTCATCTCACGTCCTGAGCCCTGACATTTTATTCCAGGAATAAATTACATAAATCCTATGGTGTACACGCACAGCCCGATGGCACAGCAGCCTGTACACCCTTGCACAGACTCTAAGATGACTTTGTGAAGACCTATCCAAGGTACCTCAGTCCATCAGCACATTCCTAAACAGGGAATCCCAGGTGGTTCAAGGGTCAGGCTCCACCTTCCTGGTCTTCCTCAGCCCTGCTTCCTCTACAGCACAGCACAGGTCATCTCTGCTTTTCCTTGTCATCTCACAAAGCAGCAGGATGCTCTCACCAGCAATTCCACAGCCAAACCTCCCATGGAAGGGTGCCAGGAGGTGCTGAGGAGTGGTACCCTCATCTTCCAGCCTCTGAGGAGCAGCAGAGGGGCCCAAGAGCAGCAGGAGAAGTGCTCATTCCAAACACAGCCCTCATTCCAACCCGCCGGTCTCCTTGCCAAGAAAAGTGAGAATTATTTGTTGCACCTTCCTTCTTCCAAAAGTGAACTGCTGATCCTTTCTGAAACAATACTCTGTGGTTCTCCATCAGCCTGGAAACGCTGGAACAAAAGGAATCACATCCCCACTGTGAGCTGTTCTTTTGAGAAGGTGTTGGTAATTTCAGGGACAATTTGGGGGTGAAAGGACAATTCGGTTTTCTAATGTGTTTTTATTTTTTTCCCACAGACTCACAACAGCAGGTTTTCATTTCTGAGCTGCCTGGGATACTGGAAGGTGTCCCTGCCCATGGCAGGTGTTTGAATTGGAAGGGACCTCAAAGCTCATCCCATTCCACCCCTGCCAAGGGCAGGGACACCTTTCGCTGTCCCAGGTTGCTCCAATCCCCAGTGTCCAACCTGGCCTGGGACACTGCCAGTGATCCAGGAGCAGCCACAGCTTCTCTGGGCACCCTGTGCCAGGGCCTGCCCACCCTCACAAGGACGGGATGGAATGGGAATACCTGAGAAAATTGCAGCTAACCAAGGAGCTCCCAGGTGTTCCTTCCTTCATTTCCTTCCTGCTGCAGAGAAGAATGAAGTTTCTCTGTACCTCTCATGCCCCAAATCCCTCACCTGGAGAGTGCTACCACCGTGGTGTGCCCCCAGGTGAGATGGCAGGGACTTCATCACCTCCTCCATTCACCTTCACACCCAGTGATGGACATTTGGGGCAGGATTTCCTGGGCTGAGGCCACGCTCTCTATGGACACAGGATATGACCCAGGAAGCTTGTCCAGGGAATCAGCAGGAAGAGCTCACAGCCGCCTGAGGGTCGCCATCCTGTGGCACCTCAGGATCTCTGGCAGAAGATGTTTGCTCCTGGGGCAGAGTCTGTGAGGGAAGCAATGAACCTGTTCCCTGAGGGGATCCCTGTGGCCAGAGCTACACCCTGGAGCAGGACAGTCCCTTTGCACGGGTGTCAAAAGAGGCAAACGGGCACTGGGGTGGCTTTCCAGAGCAGGTTCAGCACCCCAGTTGCCTTGTGGGAGAGCAACAACCCAGCTCTGCTTTCCTAGCTGTACCCCCTCAGTAAATCCACGTGTCGGCACCCAGGATGTTGTTGCGGGGATCACTAGCAAGTCCTGACCTCGGGAAGAGCCTTCCAAGCCACATCAGCTCCTTTTGTGGGAACAAAACGTAATTTCCACCACGATGGCTAATTTTAGACGACTCCCACCCAGTCTGTTTGCTGAAGCCCGAGTGCATCTGAACAGGGAAACTCCAGCGCCAGAGCGATTCCAATCTCAGAAAGAATTCCTTGCCAGGAGAGGGGGAGAGGGGGACAGGAATAAATGCAGATAATGTTTTGGATTCACTATCCAAGCCTTTGTTTGCGCTGAGGGGAATCCAGCTGCAGGCAGTGCCCTCTCGTGGCCCAGGATTAAAATCTCTAAAATTTCCAAAAGCAGCGGATGACTCCTGCCAGCATCCCTGCTCCAGCTCAACCCCGGGAAAGCAGATCATCACCTCGGGGAACAGAGTGAACAGAAACATCTGCTGCAGAAAACTGCATTAAAGGCTATGCACAGCTATCTATCCCTGCACTTAGACCGAGTTTTATGCCTCTTCACCCCAAATCCTTGTGTTTTATCCTTCTGAAGCCGTTTTTATGCATCTTTCCATGTCCCGTTTACACACCTTGCATAGAGAAAGAGCCTGAAATATACAATGCCCCCCTCTGCAGCACCTGAGTGCTATGAAATATCAGGGAAGTGCTCCCCTGAGGGAGCCAAGATGGCACAAAAAGCCTCCAGGCAGAGCATCCACTGATCCTGAACACCCTCAGGAAGCAGCACAGCATTCCCTCTGCTCTCATTTTGGAAGTGCCTGCACTACGAAAGAGGCGAGATGCCTCTTCCTCTGATCCCAGTCCCAGGGATGGCTAAGCCATCTCCTCCAAAAGACCATTCCAAAAATAATCAGGCTGAGGCAGACACCAAGCATGGAAAATTTTAGCCCAGGCCGTTCCCGTCAGACACTGCTGCACACAGATGGAAACGAAGCAACGGGAAGGCTCTTTAGGGTGCACTCACGTCCACGTCCCTGTCTCCTGGAAATGCGGGATTGGAAAAGAGGGAATAATAAAACCTCCCATTTGGAGATGAGGAATTATCAGCCATGAAGTGACATCGGGCTGGTGGGCCTCTCCCCGCAGCCTCTCTGGTGCCTGGCGGGTTTCCCTCTCTCTGCCCTTCCAGCAACAAGACCCGCTGACAGACGAGGCTCATCAAAACCCCATTTCCCAGCCCGTGGCTCCAGCTGGCAATCCCAGAGGGGGCATTTTGCTGAGAGCCCACGGAGCTGCTGGGAAGGGAGCGTGTTCCTGATCCCCCGCTGGAGCGCGCGGCAGAGGTTTCCCCAGCCTGCCATGCCACGTCTCTCCGGGGGAAAATAAACTTATATGAACTGGAACGGCCATTATTGGAGGTCACAGCACCGGGCCCAGCCGGGGAGTTAATCCCAGACCAGCTTTTCAACAAGCATCCAGGTCTCCTGTTGTTCAGGTGCCTGGAATCCAGGCCCGCGCTTCCCAAGGTTCTTGGCTCGCAGACGCTCTGCAGCGAGTGCCTCTCTCCTGGTGCTGTTTGAAACATCACAGACACTGCTGGTACTGCATTTATTCCCCCCATTCCATAATTTCTCCCTCCTGAGGAGGTGCACACCAAGCCGCCCCGAGTCACCACTGTATTCAAGCATTTTGGGTGATGCAGCAAGACAAGGCAGAATTTTCCAGCTGGAGGAAGCCCTTGCCCTGAGTTTTGCACATCCAACAGGCAGATTTGCAGCATTTAATCCCAATTTATCAGGCCAGGGAAGCAACAAAGCACATGTTTAAATAGAAGCCTGGCTTATACTTAAATTAGGCAGAGCTGACATGAGGGTGCAATTAGCACAGAGGATAAACTCCTGTGCTGGGATAGATCAACACCTTATAGGGAGCACCTTATCAGTTTTCCTTTCTGCTGTTGGAATACATGCTGCACTCCTAAACCCACCCTTTTCCAGGAAGGTAATTCCATATTATCAGGATGTTTCCAACAGACACTATCCAACTCTCCTTCTGACAACCCGGGGTAGGATTTCTGCCGCATCGTGACAGGAATTTCAGGCTCAGAAACATTACACTGCCCCAGCAGAGTGATGGATCTGCTTCCAGGGGGTGAAAAATCCCTGAGCCAAACAAAAACCAGGAAAACAAAAAAAAGCTCTTTCAATAACTCAATTTTCCTTTTTCCACATTGTGTTTTTCTCCCGGATCTTACATCTTTGTGAAGCGCTCCCGGCGCTGCTCTTCCACAGCCAAACCGCTCTCCTTGGGATAAAACACCAGGAAAACACGCAACTGCGAGCCAGGGCTGGAACTCAACCGCTCTGCAAAATGAAAGTGATACGTGGTTGGTACCTTCTCAGCAAATTTATAGTGTTAAAAAAATCAAAGAATAGCTCTGCAATCCCAAAAAATTGTGTAATTAATTCAGTGGAAGAAGCTAGAAAAGCCTCGGAAGTTTTGCTGATATATATTAAAACAATTAGAAATTATCAACTTTTAAGGTACCTTAAATAATGTGGAGGAAGAATTGCGCCCTAGAAAAATAACGTGGAATATTCAAGGGAAATCTGAAGAGATCTGATCTTATTTTGATGTTGAAATGTGCTGCCCTTAACTTTTGAGAGATTTCATGAAATTAAACATGGAAGAGCCGGTCAGCCTCTCTTCTAAAGGTGTTTAGCACAAATAGTGAGATCAAGTTCATAATGATATAAATACTGATCTTTTCCAAGCAATAAAAAGCAGCTTAAAAACCACATTAAAAGAGCATTCAGGGAATTTGTTTTAATTCCTCACTACCATATGAATGCAAAATAAGTACTGTTTAAAATACTCTCACTGCTTAAATAAATTTAAGCCCCTGAATAAATAGCAAGGGAAGTGGGGTTTTTTGCCTTACTTGAATTTTTTTTTCCACATCTTTTGCTTTGTGATATCTGTTACCTTGATACTTATTCCTAGCTCAAGTTCACAGCTGCAGGGAGGGCTTTTTTAAAATTATTCCTCCTCGCTTTGTGAGCAGATCAGCTCTCATCCAGAGGGGAATTTCATGGTTGTGGCTGTCTCCCAGCCTCCAGAGCTGAGGAAAAGCTGCCTAACCTCCCTTCAATAAAAAACGTGCTGGAGCAGAGTGGTGCATTTCAATCTCAGACTAGAAAGTAAAACAACAAAAAAACCCCAAACCCCACATTTCATAAAATCAACCAGATGCCTTAGGAGGGCAAATATCTTATTCCTCTTTAATTAAAAGGTATAGCAAATAAAAATCTGGGTTTAATTAAACAGCAGGAATAGAAGATGTTATCTCCCCCAAACCACTCTGCCGCGGTGAATTAACTTCTGCGAGTCTTATTTTTGTTTGAAACCCCCAAGTATCAACCCAAACCCCTTTCTAAAGGGGAAATTCACTTTTCATGAGAATATTTCTGTGCCCCACGATTAAGGCAGCCAGCTGCTGTAAAACCAGTAGGGGCAATGCTTTGTACTGGTTTAGCCTGAGACCAGAATGGGTCCTGCAGAGCCACTCGATGTTGACCAACACGCCCATGAACGTTCACACAGGAGCACATTTACCTCTCTGCTTTACCTGCTGAGGGATACAGTGAATTTAATTAGTGTTTAATCCATTTTTATTTTCAATCAAGACCTGCCCAGCCGCTTGTTCCTGTCTCTCCATGCAGCAATTCCCAAATTCCTTGGGAAAAAAACTCACTTTGAAAGAAGGCCCCCCCCACAAGCAGGGTTAAATCCTGGCCTTTCCTGGTACCTCCAAGCAGTTTTAAATCCTGGCCTTTCCTGGCATCTCAAGCCAGGGCTGAACCTGCTTGTAAAATGGTGCAGGTGTGTTTATTGTAATCATCTCTGACTAAAAAGAAACAGGTTCAGGGCTTTTAAATATAATTAGCATGAGCTACACTCCTGCCTTTAATCACTACCTTGCTGCTAATATAATCAAGAAGGTAAACAAACAAGGATTAACTCCATTAAATTAAAAAAATATATATTCTACTGGGAAGCACACAGAGGAATTTTGTTTTGTTCCGCTGCTGCGGAGCATCATTTTACTTCTGCGTGGAAAATTATTTTTAACATAGAAATACTTGTCTTGAGGGAGACCTCTTCTTTCTCTGCTTCCCTAAAGACAGAGACAAAACAAAATCCCCTTTATTTATATTTCATAGCCAATGCAACCACTTTGCTCTTTCATGGCATCTTTCCCTACAAGACATCCGAGCACTTTGAAATGTTTAACTGCGCATCAAATTAAAGATAGGCTTGGAGTAACACACCTGCTGCTCTGCCAATTTATCCCAAATGATATGTGAGGTGTAAAACCAGGTTTCAGGCACAGGAATCGGTGTTCACAAGTGTTCAATCCGTACATTTTTGTGATGACCCTAGCTGGACCCGCTTTGATCCCAGAAAACGCCTGAATCCTGAACTGACTTTTTCCTGCTTGGACATGGGATGGGACATTCTGAAAATGAGCTTTATCACGACACACAGGGCTAAATAACCCTTCATTCCACCTGGGAAGCTCGGCTTAAACCCTGCCTAAACACAGGAAACGCTCTTATCGGCAGAGATAGAGGCGCGAGCCTTTAACCCACGGCTCGCTGCGATCCCCAAGCTCCCCATCCGCAGGAGAAAGCCTGGATAAACACAGGCACCTGGCTCCAAACCTGCCGGGATGCAAGCCCATCGTGCAGCTCCTTGCACAGACAGCAAACAGCCCACGACGTCCCTCCCTGCTTCCCTACCTCCAGCGCAAAGCAGCCCTCGGCATCTTCCGTAGACATCTAGCACCAGAGCCCGCTCGCAGCGGTGCCGGGGAAAGGGAAGCCAGCCTTGCCGGCATCTTTATTGATCCAGGATGTGAGGTACCTGACCCACCGGCCTTCCCTAGGAATAAAGACACTTTTTGTGCCAGTCTCCTGGAAAGTGGAGTGCCAGGGTTTGGAGGGAAATGGGAGAACGTCACGGGAACGGAGCGGAGCAATCGGGAGTGGTCCCTCTGACTGCCACTCAGGCAGGGTTTTCAACTTTTACGCCTATTTTTCTTATTTATTTATTAATTAATTTATTTATCTTAAATCACACCATAGCTGTGCCAAAAAAAAAACACCTAAGGGGAAAAAAGGAAAGAGAAAACACCGTAGTATTCTTCAGCCATTCGCAAATAAATGCTGACATTTCCACTTCGGGAGGAGAAAAATATTGGAAAGGGAATGCTCCTCCCCAAATCGTACATTTTCGAAGTGATGCAGGAGTCAAAGCAGGTTCAGAAGATGCCCTGTGGATAGGTGGTAGCTGAGACATGAGCCTGGAAAGCATTACTGCTGCAACTGAGCCCAGTTCGCAGGAATTGTTTGATAATGCTCGGATTTATTCCCTCTGAGCAGCTCCCCGAGCTCAGGGAATCTCAGTGCAGAGAGAAAAACCTCAGTGGGGTCTCTGTTACCTCAGAACAGAACTTATGGGATCTTTACACCCTCCACTCTCAAGAGGGATTTAAGTGGGACCCTAAATAAAACCAGGCTCAAACACTTCTCTCCACTAGGTCAGAGATAACTTACAACTTCAAAAATGCTTGAAAACAGCAGTTTTTGCAAGGGAAATGTCCATCAGATTTCCTGTTCTAGTGGCTGGTTAGAATGTTAATTCTAAGGTCTAATTAGAATTCTAAGTCCAAGTCTAATCAGAATTGTAAGTCCAATTATAATTATAATTCTACATCCAAGTGTAATCAGAATTCTAAATCTAATTACAATCCTAAGTCCAAGTCTAATTACAATTCTATGTCCAAGTCTAATCAGAATTGTAAGTCCAAGTATAAATATACATCCAAGCCTAATCAAAATTTTAAGTCTAATTAGAATTTCAAGTCCAAGTACAATTATAATTCTAAGTCCAAGTCTAATCAGAATTCTAAGTCTAATTAGAATTCTAAGTCCAAGTATAATTATAACTCTATGCCCAAGTCTAATCATAATTCTAAGTCTAATTAGAATTCTAAGCTTAATTAGAATTCTACTTTAAAGTCTAATTAGATTCATAATCCCGACTCTAAAACATGAAATTAGATGTACCCGTCCCAATATTAATGCAGTTTTCCTCCACAATATCTGGGTTTTTAGAAGCCAAACACTGATTTTACGGCATACGAAAAATGTTTCATAAAAACAGAGCCAACTTTTGCTTACAATCAACGGTGTTTTTCTGATTTTACAGTCCTAATTTTGGATTCAAAACTCAGGGAAAAAATCCTAAACAAGCACCCTTTTACACAGAAAATTTAGTTTTGCTGGGAAAAATAGAAATCTTTAAAAATGGCCATTTCTAAGAGTAACTGGGAGAGGGTGAAAACCTGAAAAACGCAGGTCCTGTTTCTGCCTCTCATCATTCCTTGCCTATGGAAGTTGGACTCCCGGAGCTCATCTGCTCTCTCAGACAGAGAGGTGACTTGAACCACATCTGTCCAGAGGCAAATTCTCCCAGAGGGAATTCTGTTTTGCAGCCACACGTGCTGGATGTGGGTTTTTTTTTTGTTGTAAATGCACCGTGTCAGGGATGAGTTAAAGGGATGGCAAGAACGTAGCTCAGCTCCACTTTGAGGACAAGAAATACCCGTGAACCTCATGGGTTTGGGGTATTTTTTGAAAAAGAAAAGACATTCCGAAGTCAAATAATATTCAGATCATAGGCTGAGCACTTGGAATAAATTACAGCTCTCACTGAGCGATAAACTTCTCTCTGTGCCCTTTGTAAAGGATTTCAGGTGTTTATGAGCTCCTTCTGCATTTCTCAGAGTTTTGCTCATACCTGGGGTGCTTTGGAGAGGAGGAAAGGCCTGTGTGGCTGGGAAGGTCGGCGCCCCTTGGATCCTGTCCATCCCCATCTCAGCATGGGGCCGGTGGCTCCGTTCAGTTCCAGTGCCGAGCCAAATTCCTGGCTGCTGGAAATCGAGGTTGGAGATGAGCAATGTCCCATCATTGTCCCATCAGCCAAGGCCACTCAATGGGGGCAGAATGAGCCCTTTCCGCTCATTTTTTAGGGCAACCAGTTGAAACAAAAGTGGGATTTTTCCAAGGCAGTGATTTCAACGGGAGCAGACACAGATTGCAAAATATTTTGAAACTCCTGCTGTCCCAACACCTGCCAAATCTCAGGGCTTGCCACAGAGTGGGACCAAGCCCAGCAGGGATTTCCAAACACCATTAAAATTGGAATGAGATTATCTATAAGAACAAAACCAATTCCTTGCTACCTTAGACCCTCCTCTCAGTCCCTTCCCGCAGCTCCCTGGAACACCCTGTCTGTTTTCCTAAAACCCGCTGATGTCCTGGAAGCCACAAGCCGTCCGTGGTGTGTCCTGGATAATAATTAAGGCACAAGGAACATCAGCAGAGTCAGCGATGGCTGGGACATATTGGAGCTGAGGAAGAGTGGGATTGGTTTGGAAGTTGGGATCACAGGGCGGTTGTCACCACTCAGTGATGGTGGAGACCAAAACGTCCCTTTGGAACACCGGGATCCCTCTACACCTCCCATTTAGGAAGAGGGCTGGAATAAGGTGGAGGAAGATGGCAATTAACAATGATTCCTGGAGCTCTGGAAATTCATGGATCTGAGATAAATTAAGCAGCAGAGAAGATGTCAGTCATGTGCTTTATGTGCTCGTGGAGCATTGTTAGGAAGAGCATCACTATAAAACTTCAACCCAAACTTCTCTATTAAGAAAGAGCATGGATCCACTCCTGTTGAGGCTGAAATAAACCATCAGTGTTTTTCCCACTTATTTCCCTCCCAATTCCAGAAAATTATCATTTTCCCAAGCATTTTTTCAGATTTTTGGATGTATCCCATTACTGTTGTCAACCTGACTGGTCATCCTCATGTGCGCCTCAAAGCAGAAACCCAAAAAAGTGAGTGGAAACAAACAAACAAACAAGCAAGACACAGAAAAAGTAATTAATTGTAAAAAAATTCTGATTTTTGAAGCAGTATTGTGATGAAAAAAATTATATTAATTGGCAGTGCAAAACAGGGAATCAACATGAGCAAAGGCAAAATCCTGCCATGCTTTCCTATGTGCTTCAGCAAGAGTTTTGTAAAGCATTTATTTTGGGGCTGGGAGTTTGACCCACCTCATTCTTCTTCCCCAAGAAAAAGCCAAGAAAAAGCCAAGAAGGCACCAATATTGTTTGAATTAAACTTCATTTTCTTTCGTCCCTTAGGCCAGCAAACAGTAGGGAAAGAAATGTTGTGATCATACACGACATTTCATTGTATCTGAGACAAAATGTTTCAGTTTTGGCTCGGGGTGAATTTTACACTATTTAAAAACACAACATTTAACCAAATTTAGCCTCATAATATCTTGTTGAAATCAAAATATATCCGGTCTAAAGTTTCAGAAATAAACCAGTTTTAATTAGGGGAAACCCCACCCTTTTCATTTATATGTAACTTATATTCAACACTAACTCACAAAGAGTTTTTGTCAAACTGAAAAATGTGCAATTTGGGCACATCAGCTCAACATTTCCTGGGCTTTGATTGGAGGAGAAGCCACTCTGTGGTCCTGATGTGCACTTTGGGGACTTGATTATTGCCAGGTGCTGTAGAAGACACTTAGAAAATTATTATTATTATTATTATTATAATTATTATTATTATTATTATTATTATTATTGTTATTGTTATGATGATGATGATGATGGTTTGAACATTTCTCCAATAAAACAAATCAACAGGATTCATCTCTTTTTCCTTTTTGTCTTTGGATTGAGCCACCTTTCCTTTGGCATCCCCATTGCCCATGGTCCCAGCAGCTCCGGCTACACTTGAGGCCTGATTTGAGGGATAGGATCAATAGCAAAGAGCAGCAGAAAGAGATGATCACCCACACAAGATTATAATAACATCATAATATCTGCTCTGGCTCTTTGGTGGCTCCAAAAACGTGCAAGTATGGTTGGGGAGATGGAAAATAATATGAAACACTCACTAACAGCATGTAGCGTAGAAACTCCGAAAACCACCACAGTCATTGACTCACAGATGGTCAAATGAACAACATGTTTCTATTCCTGTATTTAATTAAATCTTAATTATGCCACCAACAGGGTTCAAAACAGCATTATGAAACAGCTCGCATGAATAGCAGGACACGATTGGCTGAGGGGGCTTTGAACTTGGGTAATTATCTCCCCAAAAAAGTCACTCACGGTGGGGCTGTAAAGCCCCTCTGCCAGGCAGCCCAGCTCACCAAGGCTGGAAGAAAATTCGTGTAGAATAAAGCCAGCTCAAGGTATGGGGCTGACCGACAGAGAGGCAGATGCCAAATTACCAATGGGACCAGCTGGGAGGTGCTGGGACTCCAAGGGAGGTTCCCCACACCTGGGTCCAGCCCTGCTCTGCTTCTCACCTTTGCTGCTCCCTAAGAAAATCGACCAACTCTAATTTAATTCTTCCACCAGCCAGTCACGTGAGCTAATTAAAAGCAGCTGCCTGAAATACTCCTTTGATTTATCTTTTTTTGTTGTTGACAGAAGGCCCTCTATGGAAAAGAAGTATTTTGGAGGATCTTTCTCTTTCATTTTTAATATGGCAGCTAAAAATGAACACTTGTGAGAGCACTTTCCCAAAGAGTTCAGCTTCTTGCAGTGCTTCCCTGAGCAGGGGGCTGGGAAGGCCCATCTTAAATTCCTCTCTCATTATCTTCTCCTACCTTTTAATGCCATTTCAAGTTCCTTGTCAACTTGATATTCAGAGTAGGGATCACCTGCCCTTTCCACACTTAAAAACATCACAGGGGAGGGCTACTACACATCTGAGAGCATCCAAAGTTCACCTATCCCACAAGCCACAGGTTCCAGAAAAACACAAAAGACATTAAAAACACCCAAAACATTGCCAGATACAATTTTTATGAAAGTTTCCTTACTTTGGCAATATTTTCTTTGGGGGACACTCCCAACACCTCCAGCACTGGTCTGAAAGGATGCTTTTTGTGTGCAGATCAGCAAAGGGCAAAAGAAAGAAAATGAAGAAATAATTGTATCATTGTATTTTAATTCATTTTTTCCCTTGAGGTACTAAAATTTAAGCCATTCCTGTGAAAAATCAGTAGGAAAAGGATGCAGTGCAATCTATGGATGGTTACATGAACTCTCTGGGTTTTTATGGATGTGGGCAGAGAGAATAAGGCAGAGAACAGAACTGTGTGTGGATTTAAAAGTTAACTTAAAAAAACAAAGAGAAAAAGAGCAAGGAGAAAAAGAGCAAGGAGAAAGAGAGATGGAAAGGAAAGGAAAACGAAAAATGGGGGGGAAAAGAAAAAGAAAGAAAAAGAGAAAGACAGTAAACTGCCTCCAGTCAAAATTTTATTCCCCAAGCCCATACTTTGTGAGGGTTAGATTTCCAGTGAAAATTATAAATTTGCAAGGAAAGGTTTTAAATTTTAAAAAATTTCTACCTCCTCTGCCCACCTTTGGAGGCATTTTTCCAGCTGGACTCAAATTTCTAAGGAAAAGAGGCCCCTTCCAGAAAAACACTTTTGATAACACAAAAAAATTAAAAGAGGGGAATTGACTTCACCAGGAAACTTATCCCTATTTGAATGTTCCATTGAGTTGGATCAGCTGGATTCAGAAAAAAAGAAAACCCTGCGTTGGAAATGCAGATGTTCTTCAGGAAAAAGAAAGATGGGAAACTCTTGGAAGAAATCTTGGCTGGGGACACCACTGGAGACCGTGGAAGTCTCCAGCGTCCTCACACTCCAAGTTCTGGATGCTCCTTGGCATCTCCCCTTGGGATGCATACACTTAGGGATGGAGGAACTGCTGCCACCACCTTCCTCAGGTGACAAAATCCCTGGGAAAAGTATGCGTGGAAGCCTTTGCTTCCTCGAACTTTCATGCTGGGATGAAATCTGACCGACACACACCCAGTGCTCCCACTTCCTGCAAAATCCCACCGGGTTTGCTGAGATAAGAACATCTTTTCACACCCCTTACTCACACTCTTTTTATCTCCAACCTAATTTTTACCCATTCATCTCAAAAGGAGAGCACAGCTTTGCTCTGGCTTTCCTTTTTTTCCCCAGTGAGGCCTCCCTCTGCCTGAAATCCCCAAAATCGCTGACACAGTGCGCTCCTCCAGGAATCCAGAGCCTTTCCCACTGAGTTACAAGCTGCCAAGGAGGCTATATTATAACAAAAGGAGTTTTTATATCCTCCTGTAGGCAGAACACTGGAAACTGCCATGAAATGCTCATTATCCGAAGGGGATTTGTTGGTGGATAGAATCAACTTATTTAGGAAATTTCCAGCTGATCTGTAAACACACCCTGGAGAAGGACAGAGACAGCAACAGTGGTGCAGGCGGTGTCTGAACCCTCTTGGCCCCCATCCTGGGACTTAATATCTTAATAACTTGTCCTTATGAGTCACTGCAGGGAAGGAGCCAGCATTGCTCTTGTCACATTGGATAAGTGGACTGAAAGGCTGACATGGACTGAGCGGCTCGAGGTGGGGCTGGGTGAGATGTGTCCATCGTGGCAGGGATGCTGTTTTTGCTATGGGACCTTGTTTAGAGGATTGGAAGGAGAAAATAACACAGGGGAAAATTAAAAGTAGGTAAAGATGAAAAGGAAGAGGTAGGGAGCAACAAATTTTAGGTGTACACCTCAGTGCTCACCAAAGTGCTCCAGGTCCAAGAGATCAAACAGTCCCTTCTGGCATTAAAATTCTTGATTAAATCAGTGAAGAGCTCTAATGGCTCTTGGGTGGCCAAACCTGAATTTTCACCAGATCAGCATGGTTTGGTTTATCCCAGATTCCCTCAGCTGTACAAAGTAGTGCCCACAGATTCTGGCTCTGCACCTGACAGGAACCTGGCAGCAAATGACCACAACTGATTGACACAGAGGGTTAAAACTCAGAGTGAGGGGTGATTTTTTTCTCCCTTTTGGTTCTGCGCCACTGGCACTGCAACTTTTGCAGTCTGAGCTGCAGTCACACAAATCCACTCCCTCCACTCCCTCGCACTGATTTCTCTGGGCAGAAGCTGATAGGAAAAATAGGAAAGGCTCAGGGAAATTGCAAATCTTCACATCAGTGTTAGACTGCACCCACAAGCAAGTTCTGCGTGTCCCAATGGCAGCAAAGCAAAACAAACCTGAGAGCAAACAGACTCCCCTTGGGGGAAATCCACTTGTTTAACATCCAGGATTCGCAGGGTGAGCCCAAACTCTGGCTTTGTCGCGTCTGTAAAAACAGCACCTTGCGAGTTCCTCGCGCACAAATCTGCCAAGTCCAGCAGCAAAATCAGCCTCGGCGTGTTGGAGCTGAGGATCCAGGCCAGCTCTGCGAGAGGCAGCTCCATCCCCCCTGGCTCCTGTCTTCCCAGGACACGTTATCCGAAATCCTCCCGCCGAGCCCAATTCCTGGCACGGACATGGGAACAGGAAGGAGCCCTGCGAGATGTTCGGGTCCCAGCCCACGTCTTGCAAAGAGACACCAGGGCTGCCCAGACAAGGGAGCTGAATTTTCCCACCCCAAAAATTCCCCTCGAACAGTGCTTTCCTCTGCAACTTGCCATGAACTCCATTTCCTTGCCAAGAGTGGGGGTAAGAGGGGGAAGGATCTGTCATGCAATATCCCCCTCCCAAGATCATTCATCCTTCCTTTCTTCAAAAAGTAAAAAAAAAAGGAGAGAACCAGGAATTGTTTGATAATAAAATTAAAATATATTTATTGTTTCCACTCCCCGATTTTCTCTGCTTTATCCCCTTTCTGCTGACAGGGAGACTCTCCCAAAGGAAAAGCAAAAGGGAACAGAGTAAAGGAATGAAAGAATTTGCCCCCAGAAATATTTCTCTGCTTTTCTCCTAAACCTGGGAGACTTTAATGTGACTATTTCGAAATGAAGATTTGGATGCTGTCCTCTTTTTAAGAAGACATAAAAATAAAATAAGCATTTAATATTTATTCCATATTTAATTGTTCCCTGAAAAGAATGTGGGGGATCTGAAAAAACTAAGTTTCGAATTGATGTTCAAATTAAAAATGTAGGCATATCTACATTTCATTACTTCCTCGTGGTGAGAATCGCTGAAGGGAAAATACTGAAAATTGCAATTTGCAAGAAATGATGATCAGGATTTTTGTGTGAGGTGCATTTTCCAGCAAAAACATTTTTACAAAAGGAAAAAAAAAGAGAGAGAGAGAACAAATCTTATCAGTGACATGTTTTGGTCCCTGTTATCCAACAGGCTCTTGAATTTTAACTCCAGAGGTTTGTATCTAGGTCAAGAGTCTGCCCGCCCTCCTCCGCCAGCACAAGACCGAGCCTATCCTATCGTTCCTCAGGTTAGAAATGCCTTTTGCAAAACCCTCCTTGGGTCAGCGATTAGACTGAGCTCAAGGCCAATTCATATTCCATACGAATCAGTTGGTCCGGTCCTAGTGACAGCAGCCAGAATATCAAATATACCCCAAACCCGGCCTGCTTGATGATATTTAAAACATATGGCACGGCATTTCCATAGCTTCACGTGCGTGTGTTACTGATACGCTGGGTTTTATAATGAAAATATTAGGACACCCCTCCCCCTCCCCTCCGCCTGGAAGGATTTCATCACATGTCTGCTCCGCTCTGATTTTGGGATTTATCTGTGCTCAGTGCCTCGCAGATGTTTGCTTGCAAATCGCTCTGCACTGGCCTCGCCTCGCTCCTGCAGTGCTCACCGGGAGCTGCTGCTCCCATTCCCCACGGGCAGCAGCACTCCTGGGAACGGAGCTGGGAATAATGCTGGGAACACACACTGGGACTGGGAAAACCCCCATCCCATCTCAATCCTCCACATTCACGGCTTGTCACACAGCAGAACGAAGGTGCCGAGGCTGAGGTGTGCCCATGGTCTGGAGGTGTCAGGATTCTGCACCCACACGCTGAGCACATCTGGTTGAATGACCCAAAATTGCCACTTAGAATGCCGTTTTTCCACCAGCAGGTTCATGTCATGACAAGACAGCACACAAAAGCCATCTCGTTCAGCGAGATGAACAAGACACATCCTCAGCTGCACGTTATGTTTCTGTGTTTGCCAAAGCACCACCAAACCTCACTCAGTCCTCATCCCCAGAAGTGTTTTTTGCACAAAGTAGAGCAGTCACACTTTGGGACTTTCAAAATCCTCATGTCAGCAAGGTCATGCTGAAGATCGGTCTTTTGTAACACTTGCAGCAACCCCGCCGCATCAAACTTCTGCTTTCCACCAAAGAGAAATTTCCATGCTTGTAAAAGCTTCCTTTAGGAAATTCTCAGCTTCCTTGAAAACAAGGTGTCTATTTGCAACCCATTTATTATTATTATTTTTATTATTATTATTATTATTATTATTAGCTTTCTAAATCAGTTTTTCACCATGTGGTCCCAAGCAAAAAAATTAGATCCTGCTTTAAGAAAAGAAAAAAAACCCCAAAACCCAGAGAGCAACACTAATTACAAAATATCAGAGCTCTGGTTGCACAACATGCCGTGAGACGCTGACGTTTCTGACTGTTAATTTGGGCTCTGCCTCGTAAGCCAGAAGGTATTTGTCCCTCCAGCCACGCCAAAGGTTTGGGAGGTGCTGTCTGTGCCTGCGTGGCGATGAGCTGGAGACCCTGGATCTTCATGAGCCACCCAAACCTCGCAGCTCCCACAGCAATGCCAGCCCGGGATGCACTGGAGTCAATGGAAGCATCACACCCTGCCCAAAGCTGCTCATCGACGTTTTTATTTTTGGTGCAGCCAAGTTCTCCTCAGGCTGCTTTCCCTGCTCAGGCAGGGAGAGGAGTTTCCCAGGGAAAGCGTGGGTTCATGGAGGTGAGCTCTGAGGAAGTGGCTGCTCATGTATTTGTGAGTTGCTTGGCCCTCACAAAGGGCTTTGCATGGAAATCGGGTGGTTCTGGTGGAATTTGTCAGAAATGTCCTCCCTGCCTCCTGGTGAGACCCAAAAAAAATCAAGAGGGACAAGTGTTTCCTTGATTCACTGTGGACTTGTTCTGTTCCCAGGATGTCACCTTTGAGCAGGATGGGAAAGGGATCTTGTAAACTGAGGATCCTCCAGACATTCCCGATTTCTTCCCCCAGTCCTTCCAGTAGTAAATGGATCATCTGTCCCCCTGCTTGGGCCTGAGTTTCCACCCAAAATCTGTTGCATCTCCCACTTGATTCTCTACTTTGATCCCCAAGCAAATGGCTCATTCCACTGCTTTACCCTTCCCTCTCCAACAAGACAGTATCATTTAGGTTGGAAAAGGCCTCAAGGTCATTGAGTCCAACTTGATTCCAGACCCCTCAATGGTACCTTTATCCCAATCCCCAAATATCTGCCATGAAAAACTCCAGAGGAGCTGTGTTAAAGCCCACCTGACACATCCCTTTCCAGAGCCCAGGCCATCCTGTGCAGTGAGGTGCCTCCAATGCTAATTCCCTCTAAATGAAAGGCTGCCCGGCAGCATCCTGAAAATCAGGCTTTGAAGCTGGCTCGCAGCTCCTCCAGCCTATTATTGCTTTTTCAGATATTCCCCGCTCCATCAAAACTGTGCAGATGGCTCTGTCACGAGTGCAAAGGCAAATTCTGCTCTCGGTGTCTTCCCCACACAGGAGATGTAAGCCAGCTCATACAGAGGATCTTCCAGCTCCATTTCCTCCATGTGTTATTTTTATGTATCTTCCAGGGAAATGCGACTGGAGAATTTGAATTTAATAAGTGCGGGATATGGGGCGCTATTAAGGCTTCAAAGCACCATCGAGCAACAGTGATGGATCAAAGGCCTACAAAAATATTGCAGGGAATTATTGGCCCTTGAGGAGAGCGAGACACGACGAATGCCTACTGGATGCCTGCTCCAGCCCCCTTGGAAGGAGGGAATTATTAAAGGTTGCTGCAAAGCCTGCTGAGAGCAACATAAAGTTTTCTGCTGACTCTGCAAGTCGTGGATCAGACTCCAAGTCACCTGACAGGGCCAAGAGTGGAACCGACAGCAAACTCAGGCTTTGCCAAAAGCGCCAAGGAGGAGGAAATGAAACCTCACCGCCGTATTGATGCCAGAAAAAAAAAAAAACAAACCAAAAAACACAAACCCAGAAAACAAATCGCAAAGCTCAACTGATAATGAAAAATCAGGGGGAGGTTCAGGCCAGGGACAGGTATATTTTATAGCTCTCCTCCTCCAGCAGCCACTTCACAGACGTTTTGAGGTAAAATAAACAAAAATGCAATCCTTTGCAATACACCACGGGTTGGGCTGCTCATCCTCCTAGCCAGAGAGCTACCAGGGAGCAGTATTTCATTCCACGACTGGATAACATAGAAGCTAGGCTGCATCCACAGGCTGCACTTACTGCCCAGGTCACCTCCTGGAGAAGGTTTGAGATCATGCATCACCTCCTTAACTCCATGCAATTATTTCTGCATTTAGAGCTGGCCACATAGGATGCTGTTCTCTGCCACTGAGACCAAAACCTGTCCCACCACGAGGATGCAGCCAGCACTGAAATGTACCTTGCAGCTTCAGCCAAAGGAATGGCTCTCAAGGCCACCCCTCCTGGGGGATGCTGCAGGCAAGGTGTGGGCAGCTGGGACAGGAATTAGAGCCCAGGAATTCTGCTGGAGCACTTCTTCCCACTGGCCAGTGCTGCTGAGGTTCAGGATACCTGAAGGAGGCCAGTAAGGAATCTGGAGAGGAAATTTGGACAAGGGCCTGGAGTGATGGGACAGGGGGAATGGCTTCCCACTGCCTTTGGGAAGAAATTCCTGCCAGTGAGGGTAGGCAGGCCCTGGCACAGGGTGCCCAGAGAAGCTGTGGCTGCCCCTGGATTCCCTGGAAGTGCCCAAGGCCAGGCTGGACACTGGGGCTTGGAGCAACCTGGACAGTGGAAGGTGCAGGATGAGGCCTTCAAGATGCCTCCAACCCAAATAACTCTGGGATTCAATAATAATAACGAGCAGGTCGCCCTTACCCAGGCAAGCACACCAGGGATGCAATGGGAAGGGTGAAGGATGTTCTGGATCCTGGCTGCAGCAGGCCTGGGAGGTTCATACCTGCTGCCTCACCCAAACATCTTCCCTGACCCTACACATGCAAATCCACAGATGTTCTGCAGGAATGCTCTTCCTGTGCCTCTGAGGGGTGCAGCTGTTTCCCTGACTGCTTCATTTCCAGTGTTTGGACTGCCAGGCACACATTCCTCCATGGCAGTTTGGTGGCCACGGGTCGCGTGTCTATAGCCACAACTTCGTCCAGGGGACTTCCTGCTGGGGCTCATGACATCCTAACAAACATGACTGCTGCTCCTGAGAAAACAGCCAGTCCACTCAGTATTTCTGGAACAACAGCCCAAATCCAATTACACTCATTTTATGAATTTTTATGCTTTCTTCTTTTCAATTCAACCAACTTCAAATTTTGAGGACTTGTTTGTTTGACTTAGGGCTTTTCCTCCTGATTGTTGTTGAAACAAATAATGGGCCTTTCCTGCTTTTTCCTCCCCAGATCTCGCTAGGAATGCCAAGCCTGGTTTCCCTTGGATTTGTTGAGGGTCCCAGAAATGGAACTCAAGCTTTTGGGGGTCCAGTTGAGCCTTTAACAAAACTATCTTTTCTCCTCAAAGTTTATTCAGGTGCCTGAGTTAAACAGGTGTTGGTAAAGACAAAGAAAAAAAAGCAGAAGTTTTAATCAGGCTAAGAAAAATAATTTCCTCTCTCAGCTGAGCAACTTTGGCTCTCTCTTTGGTTGTTGTGAGTGTAGTTAGTCAATAATTATTGTTTTTTTCTTCTTTAAATGGAAGATTTCAACTTTTCAGCATCAATTTAAACACCAAAGTGAAACCAAACCAGCTGGTAGCCAAGAAATGTGATCAGAAGTCACTAGCCCATTGCTTCAGCAGAAACCTGAACTGCAACACATGGAGGTGAAGGACTCAGGGTGCCTGGTTTTCCCAAGTATGTAATATTTCCTTAGGTATACTGGCACATTTCACAAAATGTTGTTCCATTTAGAAAATGAACTGGTTTTTTCCCCCCTCAGTAACTCAGGTTTTTCTTTGTCTCCTTAGAGAGAAGCTCGCCAGTCACCCAGGGAATTATCCTTTCCCTCTTCCAGGCCACCTAAATCCAGGAAAGGCACGCCCAAAGGAGCCAAACCCTGAGGCAGAAGGTGGAGCTCCCTGGTTTAAGCAGATGAATATTTGGGGAGGATGAGCCCAATTGCCAAGCCAGCAGAACTTTTCCTTTGTGCTGCAGGGAACCCAGGTCTCATCTCTGTGATCCCACAGCCAGGCTGCTGGGAACAGAACGCTCCAAAGGCAGGACTTCTCACCACTGGGAAAGCAGAAATTGTAGAGGAATTGCAGTGCTGTGGGATGAGAAATGAGGACAGGGGTTTCCCATTGTTATCCAGGAAAAGGAGAGCTCCAGGCTTTGCAAACTGTACCTCAGGTATCCAAAAGCCAAGGTGGAGCTCAGAGCTGGCCAAGGAACCTGCAAACGACTGATTTTAATTGACGCCATTCTCTTCTTCTGGAAAATTCCATTATTCTCTCTTGAGAAACCCTAACAAATTTTCCCTGTTTTTTTCCCCTGTGGCTTCTCCAAATCGTGACAATTCCTAGAATCCCAGTGGCCTCCAGCAGATGCACCCAGCTCCAAAGTTACCACGTCAAGTTCACTGTTTTGGCCTCCCTCTCCCCAGACCTGACCAGCCAAATGCTGCACCTTGGTGGTTAAATTCCAGAGCCAGCAATTAAAATTCTGCTTTGAGAGAGGTTCTTCCCTGGACCCATGAGAAAAACCATTTATTGCAACAGCAGCTTAATTACTCCAGGGCTTTCCTTTCTTTTTCCCAGTACCTTGTTTCTATCTTCTCACCTCACAGTGCTCTTAACTACAAGGCTGATTCACTTCTAGGATTCTGGTTAATCCCCAAAAATATTGGAAGGCAGGAATAAAAAGAACAGGTTTGGAGCAACCAGGTGTAGTGAAAGGTGCAACAACCCCTCAAAGTTGGTGTTGCAATCCAAAAAAGCATTAAGAGAAGCTTGACCCTTCCAGCCATTCCTGTATGCTGTTGGAACACCCAGGCTGGCTTTGGGTTCAACTCTACATTAGTGGGAAGTCCTTTTTTCCCGATTTAACAAGGCCGGAAATAGAGGAGGAAAAGGTGAGGAGAATGAAATATTTCCCATGCTTTGATTTTCCACTTCATGAAACAATATTTTCATTTTGCCTAGCCTGGGTTTTTAAGCTAGAGTTGCTACTGCTGCAGCCGCAATTAATATTCCACCTTCCAAAAAGAGGCAAAAAAAATAAGAAGAAAAAATTTCTTGCCCGTGGATTCGCAGGGAGACATTCCACTCCGATCTGCAATTAGCGGTGGCCTCAGGCAAATGATCTAAAATAGAAGTGTTATTTTTGGAATCGTGATAGCCACCAGTTTTTACTCCCCAGAACACTCATTCTTTCTGCACTGTCATTAAAAATAGAATCCACAATAGCGACGCCGCTGCCTTTGGGTTTCTTTCCTGCAGCAAGACACACGCTGCCATCCCAGGGCTGCCAGCACTGGAAATTACATGGATTTCCCACCTTGCCAGAAATCCATGATCAGATCTGAAACACTGCACCCCCCATGTTTAAGGCAGAACTAGGTCTGGCCTAAACTCGTCCTACTGACTGTGGTGCAGATGGGAATGGATCCCCGACAGCTTTGTGCTTGAGATCCCAACACAAAACCTGTAGAAGACACAGAAGATCTCCCTTCTTATTCCAGAAGGGGAAAAATTCAGGCTTGATTTTAATATATCCATAACTTTAAACACCTGCCTGTGTCCTACAGGAGTTAAAAGGGCTCAGAAGCATCTCTTCTCTCCAAGACATGCTCCAGTGTGGCAGCCATGGCTTCTCTGGGCCTCATCACTTCCACAGGGAAGGATTTCTCCCCAATATCCCATCCATCCCTGCTCTCTGGCAGTGGGAAGCCATTCCCTCTGTCCTGTCCCTCCATCCCTTGTCCCCAGTCCCTCTCCAGCTCTCCTGGAGCCCCCTCAGGCCTTGGAAGGAGCTCTGAACTCTCCCTGGAGCTTTCTCTTCTGCATGGATGACCCTTGAAATTCACACCTTGCTTGGTCAAAGCTTGGATGGAGCTGCCACCTTCATACAGGAGATGGACAGAGGGCCTGTGGGCTTTTCCTAGGAGAAAGAGACATCCACTGGGAAAACTTCAGAATCCTCCCTTTGCCTTATTTTTCTGTCAGCCTCCTACAAAGTCTTGCTTAGAAAGATCCCTATTTCCAGGCTCCTCGAGCACCAAGGTGAGGGATCCAGGTGGATCCACCACCTCTCTCCTCCCGGGGAGATCCAAAGGGGAGATCCTTGCCACATTCACTGCCAGGGTCATCCCCCGGTGGGGATCGCTGCCCCGGGTCAGCCTCTCCTGCGCTGGTCCCGCTGCTCCGGGGCTTTGGAAGGGGAGGAAGCAGAAGGGAAGAGCGGGCACATCAGCTGGTAACAGTTCAGAAACAGATGTACATTCCTGCACAGAACTCCGGCCGGAGAGTATCCAATTACTTTGGAACCGTGCTCCGCCCCGAGCGTCTCATCCCCAAAGCCCCGCTCCCCGCACCTCCCGCCCCTTATCTTTGCTTTTGATTATGAACTTGTCACCGCAGGGGGAGTGCTCTGGGGGACACCAGGGGTGAGAGAACAAAGCCCAGGCACCAGGAGGAGCAGGGACAATCCCGGCTGGCGCTGCCAAGGCAGCACGGGGAAGGTGCCCACACCGGGTCTCTCCAGGTGGGTACTGCACAAGCACTGAGGGATTATCCCCTTAAAAAAAGAGGGAGGGAATGAATCTCTTAATCAGACCTGGCTGCAGCAGAGGTGGTTCGATGCTGGGTGCACTTTGGGAGCAGGATGTTTCTGGAAGAAGGGATGCCCTCCTCTGTAACAGAAGGAGGAAGGCAAGAAGCACAACAGCTCCTGGTTTTCCTCCAATTTGCTCCAAAAATTGGCGTCCCTGGCAGCTCCCCCAGCAGAGGGGAGCTGGAAGAGCAGCCTGGATGGTGTACTGAAAGGATATTACCTGCACTGTCAGGGCATCCAATCTTTTCCCGCTTCCCACGACAAGCAGAGGGAGGGGTGGCAGGACACAGAAATCCAAACCTCCTCTTCAGCACAGAGAGGGCAGAGGGCCAAACCCTGCCAAGGGGACAACTGGACCACAGGCTTCCTGTGGAGAACAAGCACTGACCCCAACTCACAAATCACATTCATTATTGCCCTCTAACAAAAAAATCCGGGAGCCTGGTAAAGGCAGGGGAACAGCATATTAATGAGTGTCACATTCAGACAGGGCATTACAATTCCACCAGGACTATTTTTTTGTGAGGCAGTTTTTATTCCCTAACCTCGTTCCCACCCTGCCGTGGTGGCAGGAAGGATGGATCCAGCCCAGCCCTCTTTGCCAGCGGCACCTTCGCGCTGTTTCCCCCACAAACCTGCCCAGACTCCGGGAAAGCCGGATCACGTTTCAGCCGGGACTGGTCCCGCACCTTTGGTCTGCTCCAGGGCAGATATTTGCAGGATTGTCACCACTGGACTTAGTCCTGGCACCAAGCACTGCAGCAGTAGAGGATCCACACACACGCACACACAGCAGCTCCTGAGTGATGCTCGCCGGAGCTGGGCTCAGAGACTCCGTAATTACCCCATGGCCAAATCCCACCATAAATTTCCCCTAATGAAGCCTGCCTGATGCTAAAAGGCTTTGCACGTTTAGAGGTTATGCACAGCAGCAATTCCCTTAGGGAGAAATCCTGCCTCGATCCTGCAAACACTCCTTCAGTCTCGTTTGCTGAAGCGAGGCGGGTTTTTATTGAATTTATTTACTTAATATTAACTGTTTAACCCAGAGGAGCGCGGGGCTGCTCTGCTGCTGCCGCCGTGCAGCCCGGCAAGGCACATCCCAGAGTGCCAGGAGCAGCAGCCACTTGGCTGGACCAGGATCATGCCACGTGGATGCAGCTTTTTCCCAGCACGGCTCCAGTGGAATGCCCAGGAGCTGTGGCCATGCTTGTATGGGATTATCCCAAACACCATGTGCCAGCTGAGAAATGGGCATGTTGAGATCCATCCACACAGTCCACACGTAACCCCTCCATCACTTGTAGGATCAAATCCCACCCCATGGAAACACCTCACACCTCAAGCCCTGCTTTCAGTGGTCATGGCAGGGCCATAAAAAGCTGAAAAATAAATGCTGGCAGGGCAGGGGAGAGGAGATGCACAACCAGCAGCCCCACTCGCCCAAAATATCCCTGCTCCCTCCCCTGAGCAGCTTTTTGTGAGCACCTGCAGCCTTTTTGGGCAGCTCAGCCCGGGATCTCAGCCCTGCATCCCCCCTGCCCCTCTGTGCTCCATGAATCCCTACAAACCCACCGCACCTCACCCCCATAAACGGGGTGTCATGAGCCGGGAGCCTGTTTGCTGGGAAAACCAGGAATGGTGCCCCTCCAGTCTTCAGCGTTGGCTTCCCTCAATACTTGGTAAGGATCCCAGGCACTCAGGAGGCTCCAAAATAACCCCAGCACAAACCGAATACCCCCTCACAAGGGGTAGCACCAGCTTTGAGGTTCGTGGTAGGCACCATCCCAGCCCACTTTTACCCGTGGAAGTGCAGGTCTCGGATGCTGGATCAACCCTTGGAGCCAGCTTCTGAAAAGCAGGGTTTGGGGTGCGAGTGGGACCGGCACCCGCCCTGCCCAGCTCACCGGGGTCTTAAATCGGATTAAAAATCTATTTGCGGAACGGCCTCACTTTCCGACTTCTGTGCTGCACCTGAAAACCTTTGGAAAGCAAACACAGGCTCTCCCCAGGGGCTGCCTGGGGAAGGCTTTCCACTATAAACATTACCTACCAGCAGTGCAGCCAGCCCCAGGCAAGCCAAAAAATCCTTCTACTACCAAGGAACACTTTCCAATCAAACCAGACATTATTTTTTTCTGTTAATGAGTGTTGATACCTACTGGAAAACCTTGCAAAGAAATCCACTCCAAACTAATTCTTCTGATACAACCTCAAAGTTTTACAAGTTTCTTTTGTCTTATTTCTTTTTATTATTATGATTATTGCTCGATTTTATTTTCCTGCTCCGTACTGAAAACATGATCTTTGCCGCTCAGGAATTCATCTGTTCCTGCAATTTGGGCTGCGACTGAAATCAGAGGTCCAAATCTGATTTTTCTCTGCCTTAGCTCCACGGAAGCAAGCAGAGCTTTCCCACATTTTCCCCCACGGCATGATGGAGAGGGAAAAAGAGACCTGTTGTCTTCTGTTAGATAGATCAAAAATTCTGCTATCACAGTTTTTGTCTGCTGGAATACCACTAATTCAGCGGCAGGATATTCTGGAGGAGGAAAAAGTGTTCTCCTATCTACCTTGGCTGCCAACTCCCTAAAATATGCTGTTTAGCATTTAATGGAAATGGGGGAAAGTGGGGACAAAATGGCAATGCATGGCCATCATTGCCTCTCCAGGGTCCTCTCCGTGGGTTTTTCCATGAGCTATTAGCTGCTCCCCAGCTGATATTTTGGGTTTGTCCAGGAGTTTTTCCCATGCCCCCCAAAAGTAGGGGTTTAGCCCCTATGCCCCCAAATCTCCACCATTCCTACAGCTTAGCATGCCCCAGGGAAGTTCTGCCACTCTGAAGTCACCCTGTGGGATGGGGAGGCACGTCCCCACCCCATCCCTGCAGGACAGGGGGTTTGCAGGACCCCCAGAGCGGGGGACTGGAAAATAGGGCCCCATTCCATGAAAACAGGGCATGCGGTCGTGCGAGGAGTGCTTGCTGTCTCTGCACCCCGATCTGCAGCCTGGCCATGGAGCTGGGAACGGGATCCTGAGCAGCACCCCAAAAACCCTGGGCTGGGTGCGGGGGGTTATCCTGGAGGGGTGCTGCAAATCCAGCATCTCCAGGGGTGGGGGGTGGCGTTCACCAGCTATCTTTGATTCGAGGTGCATTCCCAAGATTTTAGTTAAGTGTAACATAAAACTGTGAAAGTTTAGCAGGGGAAAAGCCTTCCTCCCACCGACCTGGCCGGCCAATCAGGAGGGAGCCCCGCACCTCCCTCACTTCTGACAACTATTTAGCAACTGAGCTCAGCTAAAGTTTCCAAAAAGTTAGAATAACTTCCTCTCTCCAAGACCTCAATTTTTTTACACAACCTCGGTCCTTGAAATAAGAGCCCTTCAAGCAACCTGGAAAACGTTTGGTCAGCAAAAAAAAAAAAAAAAAAAAAGGAAAAAAAAAGAAAAAAGAGTCCTCCTGTTTTTCCAAAGGATCTGTCTCAGGAATTTAAAGCACATTTAAGACACACACACACTCACATAACATAAGGAGGGGGGGAAAGGCTCTTCCCCTCCCCTTCTTGCAGAAAGCATGGAAGAAAGCTCCAGTTCTCCTGTTTCCCCTGTGGATAGCTTGGGGACCAGTGAAGAGGAGCTGGAAAGGCAGCCAAAGAGATTTGGCAGGAAGAGAAGATACAGTAAGAAGTCCAGCGAAGATGGCAGCCCCAACCCAGGGAAGAGGGGGAAGAAGTCCAGTCCCAGCTCCCAATCTTACGAAGAACTGCAGAGCCAGAGGATCCTGGCCAACGTCAGAGAGAGGCAGAGGACTCAGTCGCTTAACGAAGCTTTCGCTGCCCTGAGGAAAATCATCCCCACGCTGCCCTCTGACAAACTGAGTAAAATCCAGACGCTCAAGCTGGCGGCTCGGTACATAGACTTCCTCTACCAGGTGCTACAGAGCGACGAGATGGACAGTAAGATGACGAGCTGCAGTTACGTGGCTCATGAGCGGCTCAGTTATGCCTTCTCCGTGTGGAGGATGGAGGGAGCGTGGTCCATGTCGGCCTCCCACTAGCCACCGCCCGGGCCGGGCCAGCCCAAGGGGTAGGTACCTGTTTCTCTTCTCCTGGACGATGCTCTGGGTCTGTTTCCTTCCCTCTGCCCTATGTGGAATGCTGGGGACGCTGGTGGGTTTGGGGTCACCGACCTGGAGGGCAGGGTAGGCACGTCCAGCTCCTCCTGCTCTCCCCGCGCCAGTGGAAATTCAAATAAATGGAGCTTCCAGGAAGGCAAAACTGAGATATGCCCCAAATTTTTGGGAGGGTTTGGGGAGGAAATAGTGATCAGCATGCTTTTGTTTTGTGGGAATGGGGAGTAAGAGTGGGCTGGTGTTGAGAGCTGAATGATGAGGGACAGAGAGGAAACCGTCACCGTGTGAGATTTGCCAGAAAGTGCTGCTTCAGAGAAGGGCTCAGAGAGGAAAAGGTGATGGCCATAACAGGCTGATGAGGGGATCCAAAACAGCTGCTGCACCACTCTGAGGGTGTCTGCACCCCAAAAACCCAGCACTAAGCCCCGTGGTGGCCACATCCCGTCCCAGCTGGGGGGCCGGGGGCTTGGCAGGACCCACGCGGGGCTCAGTGATGGGGGTCGCCCCAGGTTGTGTTTCTCTTAAAAGAAACGAGCAGCAGATGTCGGCTGCAGTCCCGGGCTGTGCCCCTTCCCCCTCACACAGCAAAAAAGCAAACAGACGCAGGAGAAACTCTGCTAAATTTTTGGGTTTGTCCAGTTTCCCTTCCCCAAAGTGATGGTAAAGCAGCGGCTGGCGTTAGGCACAGTTTCTTATTTACTCTCCTCACCAAACCCTTCCTCGTTGCTTTCCATTAGCAGAAAACTACTTCCTCTTCAGCTGCCTTTGTAATATTTGGGGAGGGAGAAATAAACAGTCAGAAAGGAGGGGGGGGGAAAGCCTTTTAATAACACCCTCATCTCCAGCTAATTAAGCAGAGCAGCTCTGCGTTGTGTCAGCCGGAGTTTGGGTCTGGCCGGGCGCTGTCTGGGGCTCCCTACATAAAACAGAGCCCACAAACCCATTCCCCCAAGCAAACACTCTGAAGGGACATTTTTCCCCGCCACCCTCATGATTTAAAAATGTAATAATTTCATCATGTGCAGAGTTGAAGAGGAAAGTTTATCCCGGCCCATTGGCCGGGCTTGTTTAAAGAGGCAAATCCATCTTTGTTTGGTCAGCAATGAACAGCCCGTTTGGATAAATAAAATACAGAATCAGGCAAAAACTTGATGCAACTGCAGTACCTCAGTTCAAAAAGCTTAAAAATGTGAAACTGGGAGTTTCTAGTGGTGTAAAACAGACTTAAAACCGTTTTAGATGTAAATGCTTCACTTGCATCCTGAAATAGTTTGAAATTTGCGCTTTGGTCTTGGAATTAAGATCTTCTAGTGATGCCCCAAAATATGAAAAAAATTCTCAAAATTGGTTATTCTACCCATTGCAAGAGCTGCCTGTTGTTTAGCTTTATTTACACAGGTAGCACTGTTGTTGTGGGGTTTATGGCTATCGCTGGCATTCTTACATTTTGCACATTGTGTCCCAATTTCAACTGCAAAAATCCAAAACTGAGTGGGTTTTTCAAAAGCTAAACCCTCCGTTTATGAAATAGAGAGCCTTTTCCCATGCTAATCTGGCTAAAAACTGCAGCAAACAGATTTTTAAAAAACCAAAAACAACAAAAAAAAAAAAGCCACTGAAAAACCCAGGCTTCTTGTCAAAACCAGATGTAAAATGTCCCGAACACATATTTCTTCAGCAGTTTAGATTGGCTGAATAGGAAAGTGCTGGGCTGGAACAATGCATTGATTCTGTTGTTTCCCAAATGATGTGTTGCCATTAGCCAAGGATGGTTGAAAATCTGTTATCGAATACACAACCACTCCTAGCACACGGGGTAAAACCTGCCTTTTAAACACTGTCTTTTATACCTCACGTTGGTTAAATTATTATTAACATTGCTCTGATGAGGCAGACTTTATAGGTAGGTGCTCAGATTGTCCCTATCCCCCCCAAAAAATGTGAGGATATAACAGAAAAATCATAATGCAGAACCAAACCCCGGCACATTTTGGTTTAATTTGGAGCAAATTGGAATTCGGAGCCATTGCCGTAACCCAACCTCCAACCCAGTGCTCCAAGGTGGCTCTTCCAGAGGAAGATCCCAAACTTTCCCCCTTTCCCGGTGCCTGTGTTGTGCAGGAACACGCGTGTGGTTGGACTGTTGAAAAGGTTGTTGACAAATGGCCTGGTGCGGTGTGGTGTCAAATTCTACCGTTTATGGCGACAGAAATTACGGCTGCCAGAAAATAAAAAATAAAACTACAACACGGTCCTCAGGAAACCCCTGAAAACAGGCAAATTTGGTTGAGTGGTGGGACTTTTTATGGGTAAGAGGGGAGCAGCCTGCACTGCCTCGGTGGAAAAAAAATCCATAAGAAATGGTTGTGTGGGTTTGGGATCAGCTCCTGCCTTTCCTAGGGAGTAGGAATTGCAAATGTGGGGTGAGCGCCACTCAGGCTGGCCCGCCATCCTCCCTTTCCCCAAGGTTTTGGGGAGAGAGAAGCAAGGAAAGGGGACGCTCATTCCCCTCTGGTTGCAAAGCAAAACAGAAAGCAGAGGAGCTGTTTGATTAGAAAATCAGAGCCTTGGGAACTGGGAAAATGCCACCTGGCCCCTGCGAATGCCAGCAGGTCGCTGCTGCTCGCTCGCCTGGCCACGAGAGCTTTTCCTGTTCTGCTCCACGGAATTCCAGACAACTGACTCTGGGAGCCGCAGGAGAAACAGGCGCAGCTTTTGCACCTCTAGGACTGCAGAGGGATGTTTCAGCCGAGCCTTCCTCCCCCGAAAAATCTCCCCATCCTCTCTGCTCGGCACCTGCGCTGTCCCCTTGCAGCCACCTTTCCCTTTTGCTTTCTAAACGTTCCACGGCCTCTAAACTGAAAAGAAAGAATCGGGGGGAAAAGACAGTACGTTTGCTGATACTCCTTTTAGCAGGGGGGAAACAAAACCTGTCCAGCCGGGATGGCAGGACCAGCAGCAAAGCCTAAGGGACAACGCAGCCCTGAGCCCCGCACCAGTGTGACCAGTCTGCTGCTCCTTTCCCACTCACTGGGGAAGAGCCCTTCGCCTCCCCTCGGCTGGCACTGGCTCTGGGAACCCCTTTTCCCACCTTTTCCATGCTGGAGAAGCCACGTTTAAGGCGTGTGTTTGATCCGCAGCCCTCAGCCCATCGCCCCTTCAGACTTGCAGGGCTGTTTTCAGTATGAAACACCAGCATCCTATTTCATTTTCCCCTTAAAGAAGCAAACAGATGTTATCTCTGCTGGCCCTGGGAACAAAACCTAATTCTATAGTGTCTGAGAGCAGCACAGTTAACTGGGGGTGTAGTGACACTGGAACGAAGCCCTTTCTTGTCCCAAAAGCCCCATTTTTTCATACGCATCCTTCAAAAAATGTAAATAAGTTTCCTTGACAGGAAGGATTGTAAAGTTTGGTATTTACATTAATAGCCTCGTAGCGGCGGGGAGGGGTGAGGGTTTCATCTCAGTGCGTTTAAAAAAGCCCAGCAAAATGCATTTTGGATCCTCTGTTTACGTTCGTGTCTTTCCTTGGGAAAGGATAAATCTGTTACCCAGCAGACACCAAGCACGCTGCAGTCAGCCAAAAAACGCTCAGGCTCAGGGATCTTTGAAAAAGAGGGTGCAAGGGAAATGCTCCGGAGAAGGAGACACGCATAGAGACAAATCTGCCAGGGGCTAGACGCAAATAAATGAATTACCCATCAGAAAGAGCTGGAGACACTCATGGCGCGGGGAAAATGCTGGATCGGGTCCGAAGGAGCGCTTAGAAAAGCGGTAAAAACATGTTATTACTTAATCTGCTGGAGGCAGAGCTGCGGTAAAAGTCCTATCGGGAGAGATGTGCGTTGAAGGGTCATTAAGGGAACAATCGAGGCAGACATTTCGGCTAAGTAGACCTAATTTGTCTCCGAATTAGTCATCCTCAGCTCTGCAGAGCAGCCCTCATTTTCAAAGCATCCTCATTAAAGCAAAGGGAGACATTGAAACGCTTCTCGTGAGCAGCCTCCCCTCACATTCCTTCCTACGGTGCTTTTTGGGGACATATTTCCTGCAGTTATAGGTAGCAGTGATAAATGAGCCCTGGAGATCACAGAGGGCTCTTAGAGAGCTGGGACAGATCCTGTAACCACCGCTGAGATCTCTTCTGGGGACATTCCATGCCACTCTTTCCCCCGGCAATATAATTATTTTTATAGCCATAGCCCTGAGAATAATTTCCATGTGCTTCAGCACGACTTTGAAACCTCCCATCCCAAAACCTCCAGAATTTATGTCTTGCTGGAGAGCTGCGGGAAGGGTTTGACAAGGCCAGGAACATGGAAAGGAATGACACCAGAACCCCGAAACACAGAGCAAGCTGGAAATACTGTCAGAGAATTACAGCTGGCTGGGGAAAGCAGATATTCCGGGGAGTTTTTTCACCCCTCTTCCCAGGTTTTGCAGAAAATTGGGAAAGGGGGAAGAAATAGTAAATTGCGTCTTGCAAGCTGCTGATCCCACCAGACACCTCAGTGGGCTGCTCGGAGAGTCACCACATCTCCTCGTTCCCTTCTTCAGTCAAATTTGGAAGTGAGGAAAACCAGGAAACCATCTAGCTGGATATTAGCAAACTCGTACTAATTAAGGATAAGTTCTCAAGAATTAAAACAGTATAAATATTTGCCAGGGATTAAAAAAAAAAAAAAAACCAAAAAAAAACCCAAAAAACAAACCAACAACAAAACACCAAACCAACTTGGCACCCCAGCATTAATTAGATTTGTAGTTGTGGAAGATGACCACTCAGCAACAACAACTAATCACACACAAAGAGCAAATTAACTCAGCCAGCTCATAAATCAAGGCAAGGCAGCCCTTGCCCTCAAACCCATCCCTTTAACCACTTCCACACCAGGCCCAGCCAGTCCCCCCAGCCCCAATGTCCTTGTCCTGACATGGGAATCAGGGCTCCGGGAGCTCTTCGGGATGTGCTTCACCTCCTGCCTTAGGACGGGGATTTGGGGGTAAAATAGAGGATCCCTCTTTGAATTTGATTTGTGATCTGCCACCCAGAGCCCAAGGTTTTCAGTGTTTAGCAGTAAGGAGGGTTTTCCCACAGCAATGAGGGAGGAAAAAAAAAAAATCAGTCTTTCTCTGTCACATCGAAGGAAACAGCCTCGGGAATTTGGAGGCAAGTTCCTTGCAGGAGGAGGGTACAAACAGAACAGGGAGGTTTGGCTACTACTTCCCTAAAAACGTTAAATTAGAGACAACAACTCCTGAGCCCTGCTGGCAACAGAAGGCTCAAAGGGGCCATTAAATCCCTGAATTCTCCAGATTTGTTCCCTGACTTGTCCGAGTGGCTGTCCCCATGGCCTGAGCCTTTTGGGTGGAAAAGGTGTGTTGATCTAATACTCCAAAATGAGCACGGGAAAGGCAGCATGGATTCTTCAATCCCAAACCAGCAGCCAGGGGGTGTCCAGCAGTGCCCAGGGACTTGGATCCACCTGGATCCAACTTCTCTTTGTTGTAATTATGTGATTTGGGATTTTTAATTTTTTTTTTTTTTTACACTTGTGTTTCAGCAAGGGATGGGATTGAGTTAGATCCACTCTACCCCAGATCACAGAAATGGTTAGACACCAAAACAGAAAATAATCCTTGTGCCCTGCACTCTGTGATGAGCCACAGTCCCTCCTCTTCCTCCTGTCTCCTCTCCACCTTTCAACCACAGCTTGGAAAACAGAAAAAGAAGGAGATGGGGGCGAGAGAAGAGACAGATGTCTACGGGTTCAGCTTGATATATATTTACTGGAAGAGGTCCAGTAAGCCTAGCCTAGCTTTAATTGAATTCCTAATAAGATAGTTTTGCCTTGTTAGCTGCCCCCCCCCCCCCAAGAAGCATTTCCTTAAGAGATATTAGACCTGCCAAACACACGCTTTAAAATGCATGAGTTGGGTTTTGGGTGAGTTTAGCTACCAAAAATCCTTGTGCAGTCATTTATCTGATTATGCCCTCGGTTTTAGCTTTTCAAGCCTCCTTTAAAAATCATATGTTTGTGCTTAAATGTAAATAAACTCAATTGCTCTGCTGAAATAAGGGAATCACGGCTGAGCCTCCTGTTAAAAATAATTAGTTAATCCAGCTTGGAAAATTCAGCAGGGTAGGATGGAGCCACAGAGAGGCTTTCACAGAAAAAACAGTGCTTTGGGTGGCTGAGGGGGTTCTTGAAGTCATCCACACCCAGTGTCCCTAAAACCTCAGCAAAATTAACCTGCCGGAGACACAAAAATGCACATTTCAGGCTGACCATTATGGCAAATTTTATGCACATCACAGTGAAATTTCTCCGTGTGATGTGGCTCCTTGGGCAGAATTACTGTCTGGGACGGGGAGCTCGGAAATGTGAGGAATAAAACAAATGAAATTGTGGACTCAGGGGGAAGGTGAACAGGGAGATGCTTCCCAGCAAACAACTTGGCATTGGTAACTGAAGATAAGCCACCTTTTTAAGGACAAGAAAGGGGTTTCTCATTTAATCCTTCTGCACAAAACCCACCTGGGCCCACCATCACCCATGGATGCTGTCAGAATCACCCTTGCCTTGCAGCACAAAAATCCCACCCTGAATATGCAATGAAATTTATTAATGACCCATTAATCAAAGGGGTTTGGATGGGGTAAATAGGTTGTCAGTTTGTGCCAGCTAAGCATCTGCCTCCCTGTCCTTTTCATGTGTATCCCACCGGGATGCCCAGCACCACCTCCACGTCACAACCCCTTAGAATTCATCCCACAGACACTTTTATGCCAATTATTGTGAGTTTGAGTCTTTCTTCCTCCAAACACACAGGTGAGCTTGCCCACCAGTGGGCTCCAGAGCATGGGATGGGTGGCAGGAATTGAGCCTCTGCATGGAACCAGAGCACTTTTACCCATGGCAGTGCCTCTGGGAATACCAGGGAAATTTCCCAGTGAGAAACCAGGGCAAAAGACCACATGCTAAAAGCAGGCTGGATGAGATAACACCATTTTATTTTAAAAAGCGCTCTGCAGGCAGCATATTAACTTGCATTATTTGCACACTTGATAAGATGGCTATCCTGCACATTTTAATTTGTTTTGCTTAATTATTTTTCCCGATGAGCCCAGGAAATTTCTGATAGCACCAAGCTCTTTTTGCTGCAGCAATCGCGAGTGCAGCACTCCCTGCGTGACCCCGCCATCCCCAAAGCTCCCTTCCAGCTCCGTCAGGGTTTGCGCACAGAACAACCCGACATTTTACAGGGTTTTTTTCATTCCTGGCCACGAAAGGGGCTGTTTAAGAGATCTCTGGGATTGCCAGCACTAAATAATCTGTTTTATACCAGATGGGGCTGAAATGTTTGCTGTTGGAAGGGAGCTGGGGTGCAGTGGAGCGGCCGCGTTCTCGCCTCCATCGTGACGCGATGAGTTTGCACTTGGGTTTTGGGACTGAGAAGAGGTTCAGGCTTCTGAACTGTTTAAATCAGCTTGCACCTCACGAACAGGGGGGATCAGAGATCCCTTTCCAGTGATTCCCTTGGAAACTTTAAAATCAAACAGCATAATGATCAATATTTATCGTTATAATGCACGCAAAGGAATAGCTCGCCGCTGCTTTCCCTGTTCGTGCCAGGGAAACTGGTAGTGGAAAGCACCTCAAAAAGACCCTGTCCCACCAAAAATACAATTCCAGGTACCCCCAGGGCAATGCCATGTGCCCAGAGGGCTGAGGGTATGGAACTGGGAGCTCAAAACACTCTGATTTTCAATATGACCAAGTTAATCAGGAAGTTTTCCTCCTAAGCGCTGTTATTTTGTAAACGAGGCAATACTTTCACTCTCAAGGAGTGGATAAAGGTAATTGTTATAAAGTTGCCGAGGGAAACGGACAGGGCTTTGAAAATTGTAGCTATTCCTTAGCTGTGCATACTTGTGGGATCTTAGGATTTCTCAGGCTAATAATGTCAAAATCAATTCATGGAATCATATGGTTTTTCACGATAATCACATCAAAATCAGAGAGAAAAATGCCTGGCCTTAAATGTGACAGTCTGCAAATCAATTACCCCTTTTTCATACTGGTTTACTGCTCTCATATATGCATCAGTGGCTCATTTTCTGCTGCAATTAGCGAGGTTTTCATGCCCACTGCCATGCCCGAGGTACATGTACAAGTCCCAAGGACAATTCTTAGATCTGACCACTTATCCCTGCTCCTCGAGAAAAGAAACCTCCTGTTTAGAGCACGTTGAGAGCTATTTCCTAATGCCACAATTTCACCAGCTGTGAAATGTATTTTTGTCCCCCCACTGCTGTTTTTCCTTAATCTTTTGCTGAAATGCTACTGCACAGCCTCTCACACAGCTACAGCCACATTTGTATTGTTTGAAGATCCAAAAGCTCTTTCTGGAGAGGAAATCCATAGGCTCCCCCCCCCCCCCGCCTTGAATTACTCATCCTCTGCACGGCTCAGGCTGCCTTGCAGCTCCTCTGTAGATCTCTGTCTGCTTAAAACTGCACACAGGACTAAAATATTCCAAAACCAGGGGGGAGGTTGGGTCATTTCTGAAAGAGGGAGAGGAGAAGATGAAGGTTTCCTGGAGCTGTCACTGAGAGCCCAGGCCAGGAATCGATGCCTAAAATTTTTCAGGGGGTCTGGCTGCTGGGACAGTTTGGGACCTGGGTGTTTGGAGCTGCTCCGTTGCAAGAAAGAGCTCAGGAGAGTTGCTGGCCCAGTGGCGAGCTGGCTTTTACCCCCACTCCCAGCTGCTTCCCTTCTCCCAGAGGTCCATGTGAGCTGGGAATGCCTGAGCCAGGAATGCCAAACCACCCCCAGTCACAGCTCCAGCCCTGTGCAGGCACTGCTGGCACCCCAACCCTTAACCCTGGTTTCCCCTCTAGCCCCTCGGAGCAGGACAGGAGCCCTGGAATTTGGGCTCTCCCTCTCCCTGGCTGCCAACATCCCAGCACCACGGAGGGATGCAGGGACACCAGGCTTTACTCCAACAGGTCCAGGAGGCATTGGATGGGGCTGGTAGGCAGATGAGGCAGCTCCATTTCCATTCTCTTAGGAAACTTAAGAATTTTTATAAAAAAGCGAGCGAGGATTTGGCAGCGAGCAGAGCGTGGGGATGCCTGCCAAGGCCTGGACAGCTGTACCTTCTTCACTAGCAAGTTGTGTGATCAGCGAGGGCTGTGCTGAAAGCCAAGAGGAGTTACCAGAGCTGCCACATCGCATTTGGCTGATCCTCCCTCTGGGAGACACCTTAAAGAAACAAACCCACCCTGACGGCCCCGCCGGCGTCAGCACAGCCAAACCAGGGGTCACCCCACAGGCTCGGGGTGTTGTTCTGGTGTTCCCCCCCTCCCGCCTTTCCCCAGTTTTGGATCCAAGATGAGGGAACAGGGGAGGAGGAGACTTATCCAAGGCTGTTTTTCCATTTTTGCTTGCGTACCAAAGCCCTGCCTGCCCCTCCCACACACTGCTGGACCTTCCCCACGGCTTGAAATAACCCAGGAAATTGTGCAAAAGCCTGGCTGGAGGGACACCCAGCCCGGCAGCCAGCACCAAAGGATGCTCTTGCACTCCAGACTCTAAAGCCTTGGTCTGCTGGGGTCTTCAAAATCGCAGGAGTGTCCCAGCAGATGGAGGGAGGGACGTGTGATGGGCTTGGAGGAGATCTGGGGAGCGCTGGTGTGCCTGCAGGCGCCAGGCCGTGGCTAGGGGAGCCTCCTCTCCCAGCAGAGAGGGTGACAAAAGGCTCTCAGATGTCTTCTTAAACAGAAAATTATCCCCCCTTTCCTTCAAGAGAAAAGTGACATGTCTATCTCCTGGTGTGTTACCCCATCCCCTACATCTCCAAGGCTTAGAGATTTCATTTCAAGCTCATCACTGAAGCAATCCCCTGACCTCCGAAGCCTCCCTTCACACAGCCTGCCACGTGTATTCCCATCTCCCTCACAAAGCTCATTTTCCTCCCAAACATCTCCAAGAAACCGTGCTGGCCCCAAAGCTGCACTGAGGTACCCACTCCCCACACATGCACAAACATCTCTGGCTGCGTTTCTTCATCTCTCCCCACCCTGGCAGCCCCAGCAGCAGCAGATTCCCAGGCTGGGAAATGGAAAAGGTGGAAAACCGCAGGAGCTGCTGACTCAGCACCTGCTGGCACTAGAGGGCAGGGTGAACTGCATTAAATAAAGAATCGGGTGGGGTTGGGGTTGCATCCAAGGGGAACATCTCCTGTGCGTCCAACAGGGAGCACGTGGAATATCTGGGAGCAGTCAGGAGCTGTGCCACTGCCTAAGAAAAGGAGGAACCAAATTTTGCACATCCCACATCAGTGATCATCAGGAGAGCAGACTCACAGGTTATTTGATCTAAGGTCAGAGTGTGACACCCGAGGTGCTTCCACCTTGCAGTCACAGCTGCCTTTCTGATAGAAAAAGTGGGGTTTTTTTTAAAAAAAAACCAGAATCTCATTTCTCTGGTGTGTTTTCCTGAGTGTGTGATTAATCCTGCACTGTCCTCCTCTTAATAGGAGATTTAAAATTTGCTCCAAACATAAAAAGCACAGGTCTACTCCATTTCTTTATCAACAGCCACTTCAATAAATAACCCAAATTTTAAGAGATGTCTCCAAGAAGATCAGGCAGCGCAGTCCTTTCATGAGGGGAAAAACCACTGGCAAGGGAAAACTAGAGCTGGCAAGGCAATTTGTGGCCTAAACACGAGGGAAAAAAAAAACTCTCAGGCTTCCCTGCCTTAATCCTGCAGGACGAGCATCCTCCAGAGCTGCTGGAATCCTCAGAAAGCATCTCCCCTTCCCTGAGGGGCTGGATTCCTTAAAAATCTGAAGCTTGGGGTGCATGAGAAGCAGCTGGACCCCGGAGAGATGCTGTGCCCACAGGGCTCCTGCAGCACCTCAGACCCAGCTGAGAGCCCCGAAATCTGCACAGGAGATTTCTTCCCTTTGTGGGGACACTTTCCACCAGAGCCTCGGGGCTAACTGGGAGGATGACACCTCTCTTGTGTCCACGGACCATTTGATGGGATGACAGCAGTGGGTTTCCTCTCTTTGCACCCACAGCTCACCCTGGGCTCATCTCCACCGTGCCCTAAAACCACCTTGCCCAGCAATTTTGGCTGGTGGATTGTGCTTCAGTTTCCCCTTCAGAAAGCAAGTATTAATGCTTGCAGTGCCCACTTTGCCACCTCCCCAGCAGGCAGGACCTTGCCAGCAGAGAGAGGAGATTCACGTGCCACCAGGCTGGATTTACATTCAGCACTTTATACTCCTTCCACAGCTTCTCATTTCAGAGATCTGAATTGCAGATGTTGCTGCACCTCAGATTTGGAGAGGGACAAAAACGGAAGGAAAAAGGTTAAGCAGCTCCGTGAGTCACTCCAATACATGACCTACTGTTGATTTAGAAACCTACCTCAGCTGTAAATGCAGAATAAGCTTCTCCGAAGTGTTTAACCTCTTGTATTCTGGCCAGAAAAACTAATAAATGAGAGCAAAACATCCCTCCTGAGTCACAGAAGCAACAAAGCTGGAAAACCCTGCTATGGGGTCAGCACTGAGAATAAAGTGACCCAAAACCAGTGACCTAAGGAGGGAGGGGAAAAATAAAGAAGAGGTATTAGTGGGGCAGATAATGAAGAGAGCAGGCTGTGCTGCTCTCTGGGATCTGCTCCAGGCAGCAAAGGCAGGGAATAACTTCCCAAACAAGCAGAGACAGGCTGTGTCATTAATAAAATAAAATACAGCTCAGACCAATAGCTGGACTCTGGTTCCACAGGCACACACTTGGTGCACCCAGACTCTCCTTGGAGCTGCACAGGCTCATCACATCCATCACAATCCCAAATAACTTGTCCACAGGCTGGTGCTAGGGGCTTTTGGGAGGCAAAGGACATCCCAGCCAAACTGGGAAAGGGCTGGGAGAAGAATTGCAAACAGGATAATTAGGTTTGCTGCAGGTCTTGCCATGCATCAGCTCCAGGGCAGCTCTGGACAGGGCAGGCTGTGCGTGGAAATGTCCTGATTCCAGCTTTGGAAAGCCCTGTGAGTTTTGGAAAGCAGCTGAACCATCCAACACCCATCCCCCTCCCTTCAAATATCTTGTTGAATCATCTTTTGTCTTCAAAGCAGAGGGTGTAGCAGCGGAAGGAGAGCTTTCCCTGGGATTTGAGGCACTGAGTGGGAGTTGAGAGAAAGGCCAGCATCTGCTGATCTCAGGGTACCACCAGGAGAATTCTGCACCAGGATCCCGAGGAGGTCACTTGGGCCAGAGCCATCCCAAGGCCTCCGGCTCCAGCAGAATCCTGCAAAGTGACCAAGGGGGCCTGGAGAGTCGCAACAACCCCACTGATTAAAGGGAAAGTTGATGAGCAAGCAGTTCCAGCATAAATCAGGCTGGCCTTCGATGTTTAGGCGTGATTTAAATCTGCAGAGCTGTGGCTCACAAGACACCAGAGGTTTTTGTAGGGATGGGGATGCTTTAAATAAAAATGAAAGTCACTGTTTTGGTCAGCACACAGATGTAAAACTCAGGGCAGGGCAAACTGCCTGAGTAGTGCTGATGGATAATTCAGGCCTAAATACCTCTTGGAGTAATTTTCCTCCAGTTCCTCCCCATTCCAAGGCAATTTCCAGCCCTAATCAGACATGAACTGAGACAGGATTCAAAAAAAAAGTATTTTAAGCTCTTTTTTTGCTAGTTTAGAACTCAAAGATTGTGTGCTCAAGCTTTTCCACCTAAAACTCAAAAGCTGGAAATGTACCCTATTAAAAACACGACACTAACTGATTAATTATGTTAATAACCTGTTGGGATTGATGATGAGCAGACTGAGCCAAAGAGATTTAGGGCCCCTCCAGACCTGGGAGTTTTCTGAAAGACACCAAGTTTTCTTGATCCTTTCGAGAATTCCAGCCTAAACTGCTATCCAGCAGCCTTTATCGTTCAGTTACTCTTTGTGTCTGTTGGAAAAACCTAAAACCCCTAACACATAAGAGCAGCATAAGTAAGGATGAAGCAGCATTGTCAGGCTTGGAATGACTTGGCTGGATGTCATCAGGGGGTCCCCAAAAATTAAGCCACTCGTCCCCAGCCCGTGCACACAGGAGGATATCGGCATCTGTGGAAAAAGGGAGCAGATCCTCTCAGAGCAGATAAAAACCACCAGTTCAAATCCTGCAGTCAGAGCCTGGCTTGTGTAACCAGGCACAAGAAGGAATAAACTCAGGTCTTTTCACACTCAGAGATCTTTAAGGTCCCTTCCAACCCAAACCATTCCATGATTAATGGAGCAGAGATGGGAATCATTTGGATGGTTCAACACTGGAGAAGTCCAAGAGCCTCGTCCCCCGGACTTAAGGTCATCCCAAAAGCAGAGATGGAACTGCCGAGTGAGGAGGTGGGAGCAGAATGAGGATCTGTCTGGAAGGAAAAGCAATGCCAGCAGTTCTCCTTAACTCTCTGGAGATGGCACAGTCCTGGCAGCCTCCTTATTCCAGCCCTACCTAGGTTGGGAGCAGCATGCAAACACTTGGAAGGGAAGGAAGAAAGCATTTAATAAGTCTGAAATAATTTTTTTACTAATTCATTAGCTATTATTTCAGCTGCATGACCTCCTGAAGGGACTTTCTAGAGGGTCAGATTATGCAGTCAACTGAAAATATAAATAAGTATGGAGAGGGCAGAGATCACTTTGTTCAGCCAAACCGTGTGGGATGTCAGGTTAAGTTTCCTGTCGGGTGCATCCATGCACTTCCAGGAGGGGAGCATGGCCCAGCATTTGCAATTCTTCTGCCTACTCCAGGGAAAATAGTCTCATTTATTGGTGCTGATTTCAATCACTGCTGCTTTTAAGGAGCCTTTAATCTGAATGTCTGTTATTCACCCCGATATTTGCTGATGGGGAAGTGCTGTGGTAGGGGTGAAAGGTGCAGTGCACATGCAGATACAGATCTTCCCCATCCCTGGAAGCGTCCAAGGCCTGGCTGGATGGGACTTGGAGCAGCCTGGGATAGCAGAGTGTCCCTGCCCATGGCAGGGGATAGAAGAAGATGAGGTTTAAGGTCCCTTCCAGCCCAAACCACTCTGTGATTTTATGGTATGATGAGGCCCAACTGTGCCTGCGTAAGAGCAGCAACTAGAAATTTCAAAAGAAAACCAAGGCATTTTTAATGGGTTAAAAGCACACAGAGGAGTGAAAAGTTCTTACATTAAGTCACGCCAGACATCCTCCACACCCAGACAGATATTTAAATGAATCTGGGATCACAGATGACCTGTGTGTTGCATGCAGAAGCATTTCTCTAGACAGAGACAGATCCAAGCTTCCCTATTCTCTCCCTGCATCCGATTCCCTCATAAGCCTCCGAAGCCTCATTTCAGTCCCCACATGTAACACCCAGCCTCATATCTTGTGCTGGTTTAACGTGGAGAACACGGAACTTAAATATCTTGTACTCTGCAAGCATAAACCCTGTGTAAAAACTCAGTTGCACAGAACAGAAAAGCTGTTCAGCATCAACCAGAGGCTCCCTTCGCCTCTGGAAACATCCAGGGCTAGCTTGGATGAGACTTGGAACAACCTGGTCTGGAGGAAGGTGTCGGATCAGGCGACCTTTAAAGGTCCCTCCCAACCCGAAGCATTTTGAGACTCCTTGAGCTGCAAACCTGAGCAGAGAATCCCATCAGCATCTTCCGAGCAAGCCCCCGGCTCCCAGGAGCTCCGGCTGGGCTCGGCTCTGCCCACAGCGCTGCCAAAACCCGAGCTCAGAGCCTTTGCTGGGAGCAGATGCTGCGGAGAGAGAGCTCCTGCTGCTCCCCCGGCAGAGCCGGATTGCATCAGTGCCACAGGTTCTTATCCCAGCGGGAACCTCGCAGGGGTCACTCGCCGAGGGTTGAGCTGGTCCAGCTTTTGCAGCTGGCAAACCTAAACAAGAGCAGCCAGCTGCTGCCGAGCTGAGTCAGCCGCGCTCGCTCGCCTGAAAGCGGCCACTTAACCCGTTCGGTTAATCACCCAAACCCAAAAACCTGACAACTGCAGACAGGAAAACACACATCTGCCCTTTTGCGGCATGACAGGTTGGAAAAGACCGTGGAAACCGATTTTCCAGGGCTTTTTTTCCCCCCTAGGCTGCTGAGTGCGTGCTGCACACAAATCACGTTCCTGGGAGTCGCTGGCTGGGCTGCTCTGAGTCAGCAGAGCCTGTGCTAAATCCCAGCCCGGGCCAGCGGGGCGAGCAGAGCGCCTTTCGGTATTAAACATCATGTGATTGTTTAATACTGAATTAAACATCCCCCGCTAAACGCAGGCCAGCCCACTCGTTTGCCCCTCGAGCAGAGAGATTCCATCTCCACGCGCTTCTTCCTCCGAAAATCTGAACTCGCTGGGGTGAGGCTGTTCCCCTCTGGAAAACAGCAGCGAGGGAGTGATAACTTTGTTTTGCCTCTCATGAATCCATAAAATCCAGGAGTGAGATGAAAAGGTGACACAGGAGCTCTGAAGGGGATGATTTATCGATAAGGAAGGAACACGGAGCAGCGGCGCAGACAGCAAGCAGAATAAAGCAAGATTTTAGAACCCGTTAGTCAGTGATTGCACCGGGAATTGAGCCCCTCAGGGTGTTCATTTATGGGAGTGGAGGCTTTTGGAGCAGAGCAGAGGGTTGGGAAGCTCACGGTGCTATCCAGGCTGGGACCTAGAGAGGTTGTGAGTAAGATCTGTCTCCCTGTCCTGTTCCCCGTGGTTTGCCTGCCCGACGCGACCCACGGAGCAGTTTCAGGGAAGCCCATAAAGCAGCTGGCACTGATGCTGCTCCTGGGAGTCTTGGAAAAATGATTCACGGATGCTCAGAGCCCCGACGGGGACCGGGGGGAGGCTGCTGGAGGAGGATGGCAGCATCCAAGCCCACAGAAACAAAGATAAAATATCCCCACCCTGACCAGCCCCAGGGAGATTCACAGCCACTCTGCTGCTGCCTGCATCAAGTTCAGCTCCTGGCCCTGCACAGAACACCCCAAGGAAGCAGAGGCAGCCTTGGGAAGAGGCTGGCAAGGAGAAGAGGAGGAGGAAGAGGAAAGAGGGGTAGAGCTCATTATAAACACCAGGGCAAGGAACGGGCTCAGTACCTTAAAGGGCTGTGGCTGAAATCCAGAGGGCTTGATTTAAAAAGCCTAGTTTAAGGGTTTTAAGCCTGGTTTAAACGGGATATTCTGTGATTCTAAGCATGGGCAAAGCCATCTGCCTGGAAGGCAGCAGCTGTAAAGTTTAGGAAAACAGCTGTATTATGTGCTACTTGCATTAAAGGCTGGAAGAAACATGGGACCGAGCGAAGAGAGATGTAGGACCCCGGGTGGATTTTGATGATGGAGCTGCAAGGCTAAGGAAAAGGGGGAGAAAGAGCCCCGGGGCAAGAGGAGATAAGGAATGCAGAGCAAGCCAGGCCTATCACACCTATTCAAATTCCAAGTCTCTGTCGCCATTCCCAGGCTGCCAAAACCAATCCCAATGACTCACCCCAGCCCCACAAAATCCATGGCTCACTCCATGCCAAGGACTCCTTCCTAACCCGACAGAATTGCCTGTCATATAAAATATAACTCCCTCTTCATGAGGGCAACACCCTCTAACCCCAGGTATTTTAAAGAGTTGAGCGATTCTTGCCATAAAAAAAAAGATCAGAGGGCCTTTATTGACTGCAGCAGGGTTAAACTGGTTTATTCCAAGTGAGAATTTGGCCCTTTGACTTCAAGGAAGCCGTGCTGATGAATCCCAGATGGAGACCTGGCCGGGTACAATCCCTCCCCAGAGTCCTGGGATTGAATCACCTCCGCTGCTCATAGCCTGGGTGGCTATCGAGGAACAAGGAACAGCACCTGCCATGTGGGAAACATCAAGGACGGGACCAGGGAATTGGGATTGAGGAATTCAGGAACCTCCAGGGTGCGCCTCATAGTAGGGGGAAGATGCTAGAGTAGTATCCTTTTTCCAGCAGACAGCTGGGAATGTCACCGGGGATGAGAGTCCAAAACCTGGGCATTAAGCACAGTGGGCAAGGAGATGGGGAATCTTCCTGGCTTCTTCCCACTGAGGGCTTTATGTGGTGCTCTGTGAAGATCCGTGAGTGCAAAAACAGGATTAAATCCACCCGTGCTTCAGGGAAGCTGCCCCAGCATCCCTTTGGCAGTTTTGGGGAGAGAACACAACTTCATTCCTACTCCAAATGCCAAGGATCTTTTTTCAGCAATTATCTTCAAGGCTAACTCAAGACAGGCAAGATTTTGCTTCCCAGAGTTGTAGGCACAAGTGCCATACTTTTTGCAGAAAAAAACTAAAATCCTTTATACATGTACTTATGGAGAGATGGCAAAACTCTGGATAAACACCAAAATACACCAATTCCAAGGTGGGTGTTGATGGATTTTTGGGTCTGAAATGTAGAGGGCGTGGTACCTCCCCCACCAGGTCACTCATGCAGGGGGCATTAAAAATTCACAGCTATGGGATGCCAATGTTTCTCCCCAAATTTCCCCTGAGGGTGTCTGCCCCAAATTTGCATGGTGCAGGCCAGGGGGACTCTGAGGGCTGGGCTTTGCGTGCGGAGGAGACTCCTGGGAAGAGGGAAATTCCTGGGCTCACAGTTCCCTCGCTCCAGCCTGGCCTTCCAAGCTGTGTTTGTGAGGGCCAGCATCTGGAGCGGGGTGGGAGCCGAGGATTGATGGACAGCACACGTACAGCTGTGCACATCTGGCCCGCAGGTGTTTCAGCTGCTATTTGTCAGGGACATGAAAAAGCACCCCGAGTTCCCGGGGCAGTCATACCTGTCCCGTGGATTGTTCCCAGAAGCCCCCAGAATTTCTTGCATTTCATGTCTCTGCTTTTAGTGGGTGGCCCCATTTTCTTCTTTGTTTTTTTTTCATTATTATTTTATTTGAAAGAAGGAGTTTAAACCCTAGATGCTTTTAAAACGGGCGGGGGGGGGGGGTGTTATTAATTCCACTGGCATTAATCCACGCAGCTGAGTCAGTCGTAATGGATGGTTGTCATCCTTCTCGTGATTTACTCCTAGGACTGGTGGTTACCACAGAGTCTTTGTGCAGCACTGATAAAACAAACTGAGGCTGCTCCTCCTTGTGCTCAGCCACAGGTACAGCCAGACTCACTCCCAAAACATTTAATCTATGCAAGGACAGATAAAGTGGGGAAACGGGTAGGAAAAGTCTCATCCGTGGGGTAGGAAAATCCCACGGGGATGCTGCCGCTGCTGAGGTTTGGGAGCTGCAGCTGCACACAGGAAAACTGAGAGCAGAGGAGCTGCTGGCTGAGCGGGCCAGGCCGACAGAGTTCCCTTGGAAAAAGAAGAAAGCCGCAGATGTATATGTTTATTTTTAGAGAAGGTGTCTTTCCTAGAATTTGTATTATTTTGGCAGGAACGCCAAGGGGGAGGAGGAAAGGTTTTCCCTTTGGCCAATAATATCTGCTCTCCTAAAACGGGGTGGAGGCAGGAGGGTGTTCTCACAGCCCTGTTCATATCTCAGCTGTGTTTATCCCTGCAGACGCAGACAGGGACCAGAGACCATGTCCCAGTGACTGCCAGCTTTGTCCTAAATTAAATTAAATTAAATTCCCCCTGGAGATGCGAGCTGTGTCTGTGCAGGGTGGGATCTGTCACTGTGAGCATCTCAGCAGAAGGGGATGCACCACTTGGGACAACTCCACCCTCCTTCCCCGATTTCCACATATTCCCACGGCTTCAGCCCTGTTTTGGGGGTGCATTTCAGGCAGTGCCTGGCCAGAATTGCCGGTGCTCTGGCAGCTGGAGCCTCTCGGGATCCAAGGAGGCCATGGGATGTGGAGCTCAGGAGACAGGTGAAGGTGGGGTGTGGCTGCTCTCTCCCTTGGTGTGAGTCTCAGAGCCACTTTTGAGGGATACATCTGGGTCTGGGCAAGCTCTCCTCCCCAGCCCTGCTTATTTCCCTGGAGCTGCACCAGGAGAACACCTCATTTCCCCTGCTTTGCTCCACACCTTTCTCCTGTGGCTTGTGTGGGGGAGTGGATTTGAGCCAAAGAAAGCGATGGTGAGCTCTGCTAGCCAGGAGGGCTGGCGGAGGCCACCTCCTGCCCCTTCTTTGCCCCCATCCCTGGCTCAGGAGATGCCGCTGGTGTCCCTGTGTCCCTCAGTGCTTGTTCCTCCGAGCCACCCACGGGGCAGCCATGCAGCTCCGGTGGTTCTCCCAAAATCCCAAACACCGGGGCGGCAGCAGCGCTGCTTTTCCCTGCTCCGACTGCTCATTAGCGGCTTCCGCCCCTCGGCAATTCCGAGCTGCCATTCCAGTGATGTGCTGCCAAGGTTTTAACAAGGGGCTCCCACAAACCTGCCTCCTCCTCCTCCAGCTACCACCAGCCCTGCTCAGCCTGTGGAGGAGTGCAGGGCTGCAGGAAATGCGCCTTTGCTGTTTAAAAATCCTTTTTTTTTTTTTTTAAATGTTGGTTTAAAGCTGTTTTTATATTAGTTTTAACTTTCTGGCTAGGGAGGGACACAGCACCTTGGGGCAAACATTCCTGACTGCCCAAATTTTGCTGCAGGGAGGCAGAACCTAATAGAGCAACTCTGAGTATCCCAGCAGCAAAATGCTTTATTTTTCAGCATTCCCTTCTCCTCCTGTGGTGAGCACAGGCCCACAAGACTGATTTTAGCTGGGCTACGACCCGAAGTGTTAAAGAATTGCCTCTTTCTAGGTGTTTTGGGCTCCAAAGGACGAGTTTCTCCATGGGAAGTTGATAAGCCCAAAGGTAGAAGCCATTTAATTCCTCTCCTTGCTGAGCATCCCTCTCTTCTTCTCGAGGGGTTCTGCCTGTTCCAGGCCAGGCTGGACATTGCTGGCTTGGAGCAGCCTGGGATAGGTGTCCCAGGCCATGGCAAGGGGTGAAATGAGATGGGCTTTAAGGTCCCTTCCAACCCAAACCATTCTGGGATTCTACAGACACCAATAACCCTTTCTGCAGCAGTGTGAGGGGAAAAAAAAAATATTTAAAGCAAAATTACAGAGTCATTTCCAGCAATATGTGAGAGGAGCATTCACAACTGCCCCAAATTTCTTTCAGCCATAGGTGAGGAGCTTTCTGTCCAGTCCCCAGCCCCGTGGCTGTGCTCCATCCTGCTCCAATGGCTGAGAGCAGACCCAGGCAGGAAGGACCAGGGCTCTCTCCTTGGCTTCTTCTTGTGGCATTGTCTTTTTAGGATCCTCAGTTTTCCCTGGACAGCGAGGTGTCAGCAAACCATGGGCCTTCCTCAGTGATGCACAAGAGTCTCTGGAGAGCGAGAAACAGCTCCAGGGGGAAAAGAAAAGGCTTAAATCTCCATTTCCTCATGCCACATAGCCATCAGACTGCTCCTGGTTACAAACTGGGGAGCTGCAGGATACAGGGAGAACGTTCCCCCTCCAACCAGCCACAGGCAGATAAATCCCCCAAGTTCTGGAAAGGCTGGGGTGAATGAGAGAGAGGATTTTCCACGGGTGAGGAAGGGTCCTGGGGGGCCCCACGGCTCAGGGATGAACTTCTGCCAGGGATGTGTTTTGAGACGGTTCCCCAGCTGTGAGATGCACATAATTGTGGCTTTCCCTTCATCTGGGAGCCTTCAAGGGCGGGTGGTTGATAAGGGGTCCAGGCAGCAGAGGCAGCACAGCCTGAGCCAGGGGCTCTGGTTTCAGTCTGTCCCTACCCGTGGCATTAGATCTGATTTTGGCCCTCTCTCCGCCCCCTCGAATGTGCACAACTATTCCTGAATTCCTTTCTCCACTGCTTCCTCCCTTCTGAAGCCTTGCAGCCTGGTCCTGCTGCCTTTACAGGGCTGCCTCCTTTCCTGGCTCATGGAAATCAAGGGATTTCTGCTGGTTTATCCTTTTGTGATTTGAAACACCCCAAAAAATTGAGCTAATTCTGCCCCTTTGTTTTTGCATCTTTTGCTCTTTTTGCACCATCCAAATCACAAAAAGGTTTTACGTTTAAACAAGGACAGGTTTGAATTGAAGCAGGTTTATATTTAAATTTAGCAAGTTTAAATTTAAACGACTTTGAGTGATTTAAATTTAAACAAGGCCAGATTGGGTGAGGGGTTCTGAGCAACCTGGTCTGATGGAAAGTGTCCATGCCCATGGAACGGGATGAGCTTTAAGGTCTCTTCCATCCCAAACCACTCTGTCAAGTGGCTACCATCAATTTTGTCTCCAGACACAGCTGAGAACTCCATGAAATAATTTGGGAACATCCCTTCAGCAGTGATCCTCCCTGTCATGGGGATGCCATCAGCAACTTTGGAGCACGGCTGTTTCCCAGTCTCCCCATACCCTGAGACAAATGGGCCAATTTACTTGTTTTTTTTTTGTTTTTTGTTTTTTTTTTTTTCCCGGAAAACAGAAACAATGGCAAGAAAGAGGAATCACCATTGGGCATGGAAAATTTTGAGCTCAAGTAGCAAAGGTTTCAGGAGGTTTTTGAGTGGATCACACCCTATGGGATGCTGGGAGGCAAAATGCCCAAACCTGACCGTAGATATTTGATTGATCTGTGCCATGGGACTTTACAGAGGAGCTATTCCCAAAACAGCTGGGAATGATGGCTCCTGAGCTCAGAAAGGGGATTTTAGGGATTTTCTAAAAACAGGAGCATCCCCTTTTGTGCTGTAACCCAGCATTGCCTGAAGCTACTGGCGGGGCTATTCCAGAATAATTTTTTACACTAAAAAGAGGAGAGATTCAGTGAGGAAGAATATTCCTCATTCTGAGGGTGGGCAGGCCTTGGCACAGGGTACCCAGAGAAGCTGTGGCTGCCCCTGGAAGAGTTTAAGGGCAGGGCTTGGGAGTGGAAGATGTCCCTGCCCATGGCAGGAGTGGAACAGGATGAGCTTTACAATCTCTTCCAACCCAAACCATTCTGGGGTACTATGAATGCCACATTTTCCTCACCTTGATGTGTTTGCTCTGTCCCATCTTATTCAGGCCTTACTCCAGGAAGAAGCAACTCCTCATGGGATTTTGCCTTCCCCATTCACCCTGAAATGTGCCTGGGATGAAGGGGGGAAAAAACAAAAAAAGGCCCTAGGGGCAGAGCCTTTTTTCTGCACCCTCAACTTTTAATGAAGTTTGGAAATCTACCTTGTAAAATAAAAAAAAAGTAAAAAAACAAAACAAAACAGCAAAACCCACCAAAACAAAAAAAGCCAAACAAACTCCAACAGTTTTCCTGCATTTCACATTTCATGTGCACTCTCAGCCATGTCGTGGAAATTATTTCAATCCTTTTGTAACCAAACCCACCCCAATCCTACATAAACAAAGCCTGGGGGACCTGTTGCGAAATTTCCTGCAACCAGGGCCTTGCTCTTGCTGCCACCTTCCATCCACTCTCTGCTCCTGTGATATCCATGCTGGGCTAGGGAATGCTCCTGGTGGGGCTGGGAGGTGCTTCTAAAGCAGGGAAAAATGGATCAGGCAGAGGGAGCTGTGCTGGGTCTGCGCTGTGGCAGAGCATCACAGTTCTGTGCTGGGGTAAGAGAAACGCTTGGGCATCCCCCAGACATCCCAGGATAAAGTAGTTCCCATCCCTGGAAGTGTGCAAGGCCAGCTTGGATGGCCAACAGAGGATTTTGGGGGGGGCATTTTCCCTCTTGCTCAGCCCTTCCTTCCCCCTGCACTATCCGAGCTGCAGCAAGCGGGGGACAGGTTGCTGACATGAGGATGACAATTCAGATTCAGATTTCAGAGAGTAATTCCAGAGTCTGATTTCAGAGAGTCATAATTTCACAGAATCACAGCATGGCTGGGCACCTCAAAAAAAGCCAAGCCAGTCTATGCAACTAGCACGGGATGGAATGTGGCAGAGCTATTCCAGAGCTCTGGAAAATCCACGATCCACAGGGTAGGGCCATCGCCATCCCCCCCAACCCTAGCAGGGAAGAAAATCAGCCTGTGGAATTCCCAGTTCTCCAGCTGGAGAGCCAGAAAGAGCCAGTGGGAAGGAGAGGCCTCAGGGCAGCAGCAGCCAGAGCAGGGGGTCTCAGCCAGGGTTAAAGTCAGCTCTGCTCTGGGAGCAGCTTTGTGCTGAGCTCTCCACTCTTGGGTGGGATTTTAAAACGTCCCTGGAACTAGACCAGCTTTTTATCTGGCTTTTGCCTCGTTTTGGTGTCAACCACGTTCAGGGAAGAGCAGGACACAGCAAAACCTCGTGTGACCACCCTCCACCCCTTTCTTCTGCTCGCTGGAAAAAATACTACTAAAAAAAAAACCAGCAAATTGCTTCGTGGTATCTCCCTCCTCCCTGGATTTTATTTTCCTTTCCTGGAGCCCTCCCTGGATGGGGAAAGGGTCAGCCTGTCATCTGCCAGACGTGGGCATCCCCAAACCACCAGGAGAGGTGGAGCTTTCCTAAGTGGTCCTGGGCAGCCTGACAAGTCCCCAAGCTCCCTGCAGAATGTGGTCGTAATTAGATAATTAATAACTTGGAGAGGGAAAGGAAAGGAAATCAGCTAAATGGAAGCTTTCCTCGGTGGGAGGAAATAATTATATCTGCTTTTTGATATCTGAGCTGAGGTGGCTTTGCTGAATGCAAGGAACAGTGCCTTGCCTGCAAAGCCAGCCCTGCCCCGAGTAGGACAGGGAGATCCTGTGGGCACTGCTGGCTCACGAAGTTTGTCCCACAAAATTTTCCCTGCTCCTGGAAGTGTCCCATGCCAGGCTAGAGCAACCTGGGATCGTGGAAGGTGTCCTTGACTGTGCCAGGGGGGAGGAATGAGATGGGCTTTAAGGTCCTTTCCAACCCAAATCATTCTGGGATTCATTGCTCCTGCCTATGGATTTACCATTTCAAACTCCAGTGCAAACCAGTCTGTGACATTACCAGACTGAATTTAGGCTGTCTATCCAAAAGCCTAAGGAATTCCAAGAGCTTCCACTTGCTCCTGGCACACTGGATCTTGCCCAGTGCCTGGATTAACTCCTCGCTGCTGGAACCAGGGCCAGGATTCAACACATGGTGATGAAGCACAGCCTGGATTTGTAGGGAAAAGGCCCTTCCCACAAAACCTTTCTCAGAAAGACATCCTGCATTCGGTGTATTTATTTTTCTTCTCTTTTCTTTTTCTTTTTTTCTTTCCTTCTCTCCAGACTGTCCAGTGTCTGCGACTGAAGTGGAATTGGGATATATCCAAGTTTGTAGCTTCTGAAACCTTAAAAACCTCAAGAAAACTGGTCCAAAAGACCCCTCTTGACCTCCCTCGCTCTGAACTCTTGTGGAGCATTTTAGACTGAGCAGCAAAAGAGCACCGAAGAGAACGGGCTGAGACTTTGCAACATCTCTCCCCAAAACGACTGACCAAAGAGAGAAGGAGAAGCAACATTCCTGGTTGTTCATTGTTGTTGGGATTTTGTGTCTCTCTGTCTGTGCGTTTGGTGTTTTATCGCTAATGTTTTTATTTTTTTTTTATTTTTTTCTGGAAACAATCTTAATTCAGGAACACATTTATGAGGCATCTTTGGGTTCGAGTTTTACTTCCCCTTAACTGTATTCTTGGGTTTGTCTTTTTTTTTTTTTAATCCCAAACCTTATTTCTTGTACAGTCATGGCAAAACTGGACCAAGGCTCTCAGCAAAAATAGGAAAAGAAGGAGAAAAGCCCACCATACCCCCAGCTCCCTGCATGATTTGTTTCAAGTACAGCCTGGATTACAGACTGCCCTCCACACTCTGCCACCTCTCCCTTATTGCTCCATGATTTGCTACCGCTCATCCCCTTCCCACTTTTTTGGTTTTTTAAATTTTTTGTTTTGTTTTGTTTTCATTTTCTGTTCCAGTGTATATGTTGCTTATTTGTTTTATTTATTGAGATATTTTTAACGAGTTAAGAGACTGCAATGTCGCTGTGTATACTGCTTCTCTTGCCAGTAAAAATAAAGATGTCATGCAGCTACTGGGGGTTTGGGATTAATGTTCTTGACTCCACAGCCCCAAAAAGAGGCTGAGACTCTTCCTTGTGCCCTATAATGTTTTGGCACTCAGAAATGTGGCTAAAAACACTTTCCCAGGGAGTGGGGTGATGGGGTGCAGAGGGTGTGAGCAACACTTGTCCAGGCTGATGTCTGCAGTGTGATTTGGCTTGGAATGGACCTTAAAACCCAACACCTTCCACTAGACCAGGATCTGGAAACATGGGGATAAATTATCCCAAATGACCTTTTCCCCCCATCAGCTGGGGGAGAAGAAAAAAAAAACCCAAAAAACTAAAAAAAAAACCAACCAAAAAAACCCTCCCTGCTGTGGTCTAGGGCCATTAAAAAATAAATCATGTCATTCCATCCAAACCAGCTTGGGGGGAAAACATTTTAAGATGCCAAATCACGGCCCTCTCTGTGTGTGCATCAGATGCATTCATCCCCTGATAGGTTTCCGAGCCCCAATGTCAAGTGTTTACTTTAAAACAAGCCTGGCTGCGTGGAGGAAAATCCATCACATCCATTAGAAGCTCTTACTTGAAAGTAAATGACATCTCAGTCTGGGTTCTCGGTACCAGCAGAGCCAAAAACACCATTTAAGAAGGTGAATTTAACAGCTGTCAGGCCATGCAGCACATGGAATGACTTTCCCCCCTCTGAGGAACACGTGGTTTTGCATCAGTTACTGCAATTTTGGGAATCTCTAACAGTGCTCTCCAGTTTGTAGTTTCACCACAAGAAGCGACGTTTTTCCAAGGCACAGGCACCAAAATCCAAATCCAGCTTTTCTGAGGGTTTGTCAGGAAGCCTGTGGTGCTGCTCTGCTGTGCCATGAGGAGCTCAGGAGCAGGAGGACATGGCTACATTTTCCCAAGGATCTGTGCCATGTGCCTTCCCTGCTGCTGCAGAGGGTCAGGGCTGCTCCCCCTGTGCTCCAGTGCCATGGATTTAAGGATGGTAGATCAAAGCCTTTGACCTCTCTCGGCAGCTCTAAACAAAAATGGATGCTCAGCAAGCACCTCTGGAACCTCTTCCATGAATTTTGGGAATTAGCCGAGGCTCTGGTGGGTGCATGGCCTTAGAGAGGTAAATCTGGAGCCTGGAATTAAGATGCAACATTTGCTTTTAGGCAGAAAAGGGTCAGGAGAGATCTGTGCTATGGGGCTTGGATGGGTGCATTCAGTTCCTGAGGAGAGAACCAAGGCCATAAAATGCTCCAAAAAGTTTGGGAGCTGTGAACTCTCCGGATGACAGATTTTTAACAGCAAACACACCTGACTCCATGAAGATGGAGGCAGACAATTCCATCAGCTGCTGGAAAGGCTTTCTGTGTGCTTGGAGTTTGTCTGGCATGAGCTGGGCAGTGGGGAAACCTAGTACTTATATTTTCTTTTCTACACACAGGAGGTTTTTTTTTTCAATGGCATTTATCTCCACTAATTTCCAAGGGGATTGAAATTGTCCTTCCCAATCCCACTTCTGATGCCACAACGCCCTGTGAGAGATTAAGGGATGTCACCAAGGGCAGGCACAGGGTGGCTTGTGCAGAAGAGGATGAAAGCAAGAAATCCCTAAAAGCAGCAGAATCAGATGAGTCCCAACAATGGGATTTCTCCTCCATGGCAGCACACACGCCCACGTGGAGCCAGGCTAAATATTGGTCCTGGATTGCTTGGTCTCTGTGCACATGAAAGGCTATAAAAAAACCCCACAAACCAGTACAAACTATTCCAGCAAACCACAAAGAGAAATATTCACTGGAACGAAGCCAAGCACTGAGGTGAGGATGTAAAATGTACTGATATGGGATTTTTTTAAAATAATTTTTTACTCAATCCCAGCTCAATTTAGCACCTCTAACCTCTCAATTTTTAAATAAGGGGAGAAAAAGGTTTTTGCATTTTCAGCCAAAGTCTTCATGAAAAAATAATAACTGTAAAAAAAACCCCAAACAAATCCAACCCCCAAGTCCCACTCCTTGGGATGTCTGTTCTCCCTGGCCACCCTCAAGGTTTCCACACAACCAAGGAGTGCTGACAGCAGGGAGGGATGGGGGAAAGGGGGGAGCCCTGACGATTTTTCCCAGAGATCCTTGTAAACTTGGAAGCACTGGTTGGGCTGGGACCACCCAGGCACTGTTTCTGGGATGGCAAATCCAGCCCCCCCTCCCCGCAGGGTGACAGCAAGGAGAGGTCAGTGTCACCTCAGTACTGGGATCTTGGCTAGGGAAACCTGCATCCCACACAAACCTGGGAGAGGAGGCAGCCAGGGGAGGACCCATGGGCAGCTGCATGCTCCAGACAAGGATAAATCCTCTGTTTCCTGCTGTTGGGAAGTGCAGTGACAAAGGGAGCTGGATCAGGGTTAGGCAGAGAGATAAAAACTGAAATCAAAAGTGGTGTGAAAGCAGCTCACCAGTCCAGGGGGGATTTAAAAGCTGCTCGGATGTGGTGCTTGGGGACAGGAATTAGTGGTAACTTTGGCAGGGCTGGGGGAATGCTTGAACTCTGCTCTTAGAGGGCTTGGCCAGCCTGAAGGATTCTGTGATGGTTCAGGCAGGCAAAACCTGCTCCAGCAGGAGAAGGATGGCAAAGCAAAAGGAGAGAGGTCAGTCCCAGCAGGAGACACAGCCCATCCTCTGTCACTCAGACACGGTCTCTTTGCTTTCCATTGAAAACCACACATTTATGCCTCATCTTTAAACCTTTCTCCCACCTGCAGCACTAAAGGCTGCTCACCTAAACAACACAAAGAAGCAAACACCACAGACTGAGGCCCTGGCAGACAAACTGTGGCTGAAATCCTTGGCAGTGTCCAATGTCCAGGTTGGACACTGGGGCTTGGAGCACCCTGGGACAGTGGAAGGTGTCCCTGCCCATGGCAGGAGTGGGATGAGGTGATCTCCAACCACTCTTCCAAGCCAAGCCCCTCCACGGCTCGATGATTCCATTATTGCCAGCACTTTGCCCATGGTTTGATGGTATAATTCCAGGTTTTTCAGCTGCACCTTGATGCTCTTTGTGGTCTTGATGCCATTCCCCTCGCCTTTGTAGTCTCAGGATTTGTCTGGAGCTTGGTAAAGTGCACTCAGCCCTTTTATGATTTCCTGTCCTGTTTCAGAGCCCTGCACCAAAAGACTTTAGTTGCCTCCTAAATCTTTTTCCAGAACTCTCCTGTCACTTTAAATGTGGGCCAGCATTTTGTTAGCTTCAAGACTTTGAAATAATATCAAAGTAAACCTCAAAGGAAAATAACGCAGTAAAGGCAAAGGTTGGGGCTTAATTCATATTTAAATAAAAATCCTTCACTTCACTTCAGCTTGGGTTACTCTGTAAAATGACTGGGAGCAAATGGAGCTTTTAAAGGCCTTATTCCCCCCAGGGGTCTGTTTTAAAGTGATCAGGGAGCCTACCAGGCCCAGGAATGGAATTGCCTTCCCAGGAAACATTCCCTACCACTGGGAAGAAAAATCCTTGAAGTTCTCCAGAACCAAGATGGACTTTTTTTCCTCCCTCCCCTCCCAACTGTGCCCCAGAGCAATGTTCCTGAATGGTGGGAAGGCAGACAGGATCCTTGTCAAAGCCTTTGGAGAAGGAGACCAGGAGCTCAGGACTGATTTGCATGTCAAAACACAGCTTTTCCTCTCGTATTCTTTTCATTTTCTGGGGCTAACCACACATAGGAACAGGAGACACTGCCCTTTCCCCTTCCCAAAATGCTGGTTTTCAGGAGAGAAAGGAGGAACTGGGGGCTGATTTCCAACAAGTCCCGGCACCTGACAGGGATTTCCCTGAGTGTCAGAATTCCAAGCTGACTGCCCAGCACAGGTACCTTGGCAAGAGCAGCCAAGCACTCAGCTCTGCTGGACTTTATCCGGGGATCTCCTCTGAAATTATCCTCTAAGCTCCACATCCTGGAGTAGTGACGGATTTAGCCTTCCATGTCCCCTCGGCCTTGATTCCTTATTTCCTACTCCAGCCCCAAGAGCAGTGGGAGGGAGGGATGGCTTTTGCTAACGCCAGCAAACTCCAGATCTGCCAAAACCCCGAACAAAGGCTGTGAGAAAAATATTTCTGGAGGAAGCGTTCGCTGAAACATGATTCATTTCTTCAAGATAAGTCATATTTCCCCCAGCCAACACTTACAAAAGGGTTCTTCTCCCTCATCCCTGCTCCTGCCTGGATGATGGATATGGCCTGGGCACATGCTTCCAGTTGTGGATTTGCTCCCATGCAAAAGCAGTTTGAGGATGGTGATGCCTAAAGAGGCTCCCTGGGACAGAGGCTGGGCAGAGTTAAAGGACTAAAATAGGCATTTATTAAAAGCCTTTCAAAGCATTCACCTTGGGCAGTGCAAGAGCCTGGTCAGGGCTACACCCAAGATGGATCCTGAGTCACGAGTTTTCACACTTTTACAAGTTTTGGTCCATTTCCATATTGGTGTTAATTGTCCAATTCCAGCTCCAGGTTCTGCAGTCCCATCCTCCCAGATTCTCTCCTCCATTCGCTGCTGTTTGCACTTTTTGGGCCTGAAGCTGCAGTGGTGTCCTTAGTTCTGGGGCTGGAAAAGGATTGTTCTGTGTGACTGAGCTGTGAGGAGAACTTGCTAACACTTTATATGAAGTTCAGAGTCACACACTAACGCGGTTCAGAGTCTGAAAAAGATGAAAGCTGGAACTTAAGGGGACGTGCGTGGCTCAGTCTGGGTTTCCCTCATTGTCACGGGTGCCTTCTTCCCGCTCCACACTCCGGAAGGGGACTATTCCCATTCCCAGCTTCACTTCCAGCATCATTGTTTTCCAGCCGGGTGTGACATCCCTGCCTGCTCGCTGTGGCTTTGTCACCAGCTCCTAGAGACAATGGACTCCACGGGTCATTTGCAGTTCATCATGTCTTTGGAGCTGTCCGGGCACTTAGTTGAAAAAAAACAAACATTCCTGCTGCACACATGGCCTGGAGATCCATAATGGAATTTCCTAACATCCCTTATTGCAGAAACCCTGGTTCAAGAGGGGCCTTGCCAGACCATGGCTTGCTTTCCCAAATTAGTGGTAGGGAGGGAACTCAGTAGGAATTGGGCAAGGAATCAGCTGGCACGGCCTGGTGATGCACGGGACAGCAGCTCATGGTGGGAAATGTCCATCCAAGCATCAGGCAGGGCAGTCCTGTTGGGGTGATGGACCCAAAATGCTGGGCAAGGACCTCCATGGCCACAGTTCTCACCAAGAAATCATGGAATGATTTGGGTTGGAAGTGACCTTAGAGGTCATCTGGTCCCACCCCTGCCAGGGGCAGGGACACCTTCCACTGTTCCAGGCTGCTCCAAACTGGTCTTGGACACTTCCAGGGTCCAGAGGCCTGCACAGGGACATTCCTGGGACACCACACAAGGTGCCAGAGTTGGCAGAGTTCCCCCATGGGGCCACCACACCCGGGGTGAACCACATCCAGGCCAACCTTGGCCGCCCTTTAGCTCCATCCAAGGTGGTCTTCTGGTGCCTTGTGGCATCCCAAGCCCCCCATGTGGCAATCTGTCCAGTGATTTTTATTTCTCCTTTTCCTTTATTACCCTGGGATACAGGAAGTCAGAACTGGCTGGAGCACAAACATGCTCCCATGAGTTATTGCCTGGGTCACTCTCCCTGCAGGCATCATCATCTGCAACATCCAAGCTTCCTGTGTGCCACCATGACCTTTGGGGACATTGGAACAGCTGGTGGTCCATGGGCTCCTCCTGCCAGGGTTTGGCCTTGCGCTTCATTTGCCAGTTGCCACCACGGAACATCCTGGTCTGAGGAGACAGAGCTGCTTGGGCAACTTGGACCAGGTAAAAGCCAGACAGAAAAATTAATATCCACCAAATCTGGAGCCCCAACCTTCTCACATAAGGGCTGAGGTGAGGTGAGGTGAGGTTTGTCCCTCCTGGAGTCACACCACAAAAACAAACAAACAAAAAAAAACCAAAAAACCCCAAAAACCCCCAAAAACCAAACAAAAAGAAAACCAACTAAGCAGGAGTGCCAAGGAAGAGAGAGGTGCAGTGGAAGAGGAGGATTAGCATGAAGTACAGACAGGAAGGAAGGCAAAGACCTGTCTCTTCCACACCACACATGCAGACCTCAGGGTGGAGATGGACGGCTCCTACAGGCTCTGAGTCATTTTCCATGTTTCCATGTCAGGTGATCATTTCATTCCTGGTGAACTCTGCTGCTCTGCACTGGGACTTCAGCAGCGCCTTGCTAAGCCCATGTTTGTTAGCGCTGCATTAAAAGATAATTAAATCAAAAAGGACAATATTTTTGCTGCACACTCTGCAGGAGCACCGTGTCGGTGAGAAGGGATTTTATGTTCTTAGAAGCTGCTCTTTCCTGCTAAAAATTCACAGAATAACAGCACAGTTTAGGTGGGAAGGGACATCAAAGCTCGTCCTGTGCCATCCCTGCCATGAGCAGGGACACCTTCCACTGTCCCAGCTTGCTCCAAGCCCTGTCCAACCTGGACTTGGACACTTCCAGGGATCCAGGGGCAGCCACAGCTTCCCTGGCCAAACTCCTCAACATTCCTCAAAATGTCCATCAGGTCTGCAGGGCTTTTCACACACTCTGCAAGGGTCTGGGATGAGCAGAACACGAAGACAAAAGCCCAGATTTGAGAGGTGGCTGCAGGAGACACCCCCAGCCCTGTCAGGGGCAGGATGGGCACGTCCAGCCCCAGCCCAGGCTGGGAGCAGCCACCTCTGGCACAGCTCTGTAACCGGATCTCAGCTCCTGAAGCTCATGCTGTGACACGTTTGTACAACCAGACCCTTTCCCCTTCGTTAGTGCTGGGGTCGGGGGGAGCCAAAGGTCAGGCTCGGAGCTGATGATTTCACCTCTAAACAAAGCCTCCTCCTCCACCTTCCTCCTCCTCCTCATAAATTTTCATTTCGTACCACCAAGACGACTCTCCCCCTGCTTTACATTCTCTTTAACAAGAAGGACATTTAATTCCCCAAAACCAGCTCCAATCCCAAGTTTTTTGGGAAGCTTTAGCCAGGATCCTCCCCCAACACCACAACTTATCAGTGCTGGAAAAATAAAGGTGACAAAGATGGGAAGCCCCACAGCTGTCTCTTGGTCCCACTGCCTGGTTTTAATGGCTCTGCCACCTGTGTTCCCACAGGATCAGAGCCCTGTTTGATGTGCAGGGGGCTGGAAAGTGCAAAACCAAACTCCACTGTCCAAAGCACATGTGCTTGCCTTGCTTTGGAGAGAAAACAAGGGAAAAAAGCAGGAGATGCAGCTGGCTTCCAGGCTGGCTGCCTGCACTCATTCATGCCCTAGGAAAGAGCAACCCAAACTGCACAAAATGCAAAGCATCATCTGTGTTTCTCCTTGTCCTGGACCCCTCTGTTTCTCTGAGCATCTCTGAGACTAGCAAAAAGTTCAGCCCTAACATTGTTTTATTGATCCTGAAATCTCTTAGAGAACTTTTCCAGCAGTGGTTCTCAGGGTCCTGCCCTCCTATTTCCCCTGTTTCCAGGGAAGTTTCAGAGCTCAGCTGGCATGGGGAAAGAATTTGGCGATTTAGATAACCTCAGAACAGGTTAAGAGATTTGGCTGCTCAAATCCTGCCAGTGGGTGATTTCTGAGCTGTGATGTTCACGTTCAAGGCCAGGTTGGACGGGGCTTGGAGCACCCTGGGATAGTGGAAGCATCCTTCCCCATGGCAAGGGGTGGAATGAGATGAGCTCTAAGGTCCTTTCCAACCCAACCCCAAACCATTTGGCGATCTTCCCTCATCGCCTCTGCCAGGGAACAAACTGTTGCTTTGTCTCTGCTCTTCCATCCCTCTTGTATTCCTGTCAAGGAAACTTTCCCCCCTCACTGGGGCATCCCCAGCTCCCCATCCCAGCTCAGCGTGGAGGACAGTGCCTGGGGGCTGGTGCCATCGTGTGGATACAGCTGCAATGAAGAGGAGGAGGAGGAGGAGGAGGAGGAGGAGGAGGAGGAGGAGGAGGAGGAGGAGGAGGAGGAGGAGGAGGAGGAGGAGGAGGAGGAGGAGGAGGAGGAGGAGGAGGAGGAGGAGGAGGAGGAGGAGGAGGAGGAGGAGGAGGAGGAGTGGGGAGGCAGAACACCGGGAAAAGAACAAATCGGTATTGTCCAAGTCTGGATCTAAACCAGGTTCCCTCCTAGAGATACCAGTGGGTTTAAGTGCTGCTTCCTCCAGCAGGTGAAAAAATAGGTCAGCAGAAGGATGCACTACCTGCACCACTTCCTACACACCCTACAGCATCTCCTGTGCCACAGCAGATCCCCAGAGGGAGTTTTCCCTAAGGAGAGCAGCAGTGGCTGAGATTTAGATCCCTGCCAAAGGCCCAGAAGATGAAACCACTGTACCTTACTCTGCTTTCCTGATGGAAACAGGGCTGGAAAACAACCCGTGCATGTGTCATCCCCTCCAGGATCTCCAGGACTGTCTGGTCGACCAAAACAAGCACACTTTTGAACCTGGAGGAGAATCAGGCTGTGGATTTTGGCCAGTGGCAAAGGGTGGGTTCTGCACTCTGGCCTTGCATCCTGTTCTGGAAGTCACAGAGTCCCCAACCCCCAACTCTTGCAAAGCTGAGGAGCAATCTCAGCCCAGGGTAAAAATAAAGGGTACACAGGGCCCTGCCTCTCTGGGGTTGTGCAGTCAGGCTCCTTCATGTCATTTTTCCACTGCCTTTCACAGCCTGGAGCTGAAGCGGAGCCAAATGACAAGGAGGGGGGAGAATGGATCAGGAGCCTGGGGTTTCCTTTGGATGGTCAAAATCCCAAACCAAGCCCTGCTGGCTGGTGTGTTCCCATTATCCTGCAGAGTGGAGCATTGAACTCCAGTGGGCTCCTTCCCAAACCCCATTGGCTGTGATGGAGAACAACCTGCCCCAACTCCTTCAGACACGTGGATGTGGGGATTTATCCTGGTCCCACAGGAAGGGCAGGGATTCCCTGAGGGCTCTGTCAGGGCACTGCCCAACTTCCCTCCCTCCAATCCCTGCACCTCCCACACAGCACTCCAGGCCAGTCCCCCCATCATGTTTTTGGCTTCCTCCAAATTCCCACTGCCAAGGTCTCTGCAAAGCACTTGCAGAGAGATTTCCCCTCAAAGTGCTGCTGGCTGTGCCAGGATGGCTCTGGATCTTGGCTCTGAAAGAGGCCCAAGGGATGCACCAGGTGGTCAGGATTCAACCATGAGCCCTCAGAGGCTGGGTGCTGGCTGTCACGGGGTTGGAGCACCTGGAGGTGGAGGTGAGATCCCCTGGATCTCCAGTGATTCATCCGGGCATGTCCATTCTCAGTGAGCTGGAGCCTTGTCCCAGCCAAGTTTAGCAGCACCTGCATCCAAAATCTGTGAACCACCCAACCCCACAGTGCTGTTCCAGATTAAATGGTTCCCATTGTTATTTGGGAAATGCATGAATTTTTCCCATCTGCCTTTGACCTATAAAATGAACATCCCTCAGAACCCAGTGGTTACTGCCAGCGACAACGTGTTTTCATTTCTGGTCTTTAAGCACATTTCATGGCTTGCCAAGACTTTTTAGGAGGTTAAAACTCAAGGCCTCGACTCAGCAAAGTGATCCCAGCACGTGCCAAATAGGATTTAGGTGCACACTCGTGTCTGAGCACAAGTTACAGGCCTGTGCTGGACGGAGATGCTTGCCCAAACTGGTGCCAAAAACCATCTTCATTAGCTCCTCGACTCTCCGATTCTGTCCTTGGCTTTACTCACCTAAAGGTGAGATTTGGTTTGCAGATGTGCAGCTCCTGGATTGCAGGGAGCAGTTCCACATTATTCAGGGAATGCTGCCTGGGGCGTTGGGAAGATGTGAAAAGCCTGGGGAAAGTAGAGGTGGGTGATGCTTTTTTAAAAGCATGTTTTTAAAGTCACCACAAATTGCAGAAATTTCATGGAGTGTTTAGCAACAACAAAACTGGGGGGAAAGAAGGCGTATTTGGAGTACCTCTAAATGAAAATTATTATTTAAAAAGAAATTGTACCATATAAGCCACTGTTCAAGTAAAATATTTAATTTCAGGCTGACTGAAATATCTCTTTACAAAGAATACATCTTCTTTCTCTCCCTTTTTTTTCAATTTTGGTTTGCCAGAAGTTTCCATCATTTCATTTTTCATCCTAAATCATTATTTTGAGTTTTTGGAGCTTTGCTGCTAGAAAAGTGAAGTCTTGTATATCTAAGTGTACCCCGAGAACTGAAAACAGAGCTCGATAAATGAAGAGGGAACGCAAAATTCTGACTCTCAAGTTTGTCTTTAAGAACTTGCCAGTCATCCAGGAGGAATTCAAGATACCATAGGTATCAAAAGGCGTGGGGATCTGTACTCCAGTTGCAGGA